>APFE031160864.1:3743-50657 GCA_000404065.3 Pinus taeda
CGAAAACAGAGAGGCAAGTGTCAGAGGGGAAGCTTCTGGAAGATTCCATGATCTTCCACCTCGTATTTTGTCCCTGCCGTTTGTCCATTCCCGACCATCACACCCTACAGAGGAGCCATTCAGTATGCATTGCACCCTATACACTGGGAAGGTGATATGCATCGCACCCTTTGCACTGGGTTTTCAGTATGGTCCAGTTTTGACCATTTATGAGCAGTTTTCAGTGGAGAACTTGTGGTAGATGATGTAATCAGTTGACCTTGTTCCTTTAGGCAGTGAAGCAACACTTTTAGGGACTTAGGAGCCCTCCGTTTATGGACATTTATGATTGGGGTTGAAGTTCCCAAAAATCTCTATAACACTTTGTCAGTGCATTCTCTAGTATCTTATTGAATGCTTCCACCATCCCATTGGTATGCAAGTGATAAGGCATACTCTTCTGGTGATACACTTGAAATTCTTCTATCAACGCGTTGATTGTTTCATTAAGAAAGTGCGTACCACGATTGCTCATCAAGATCTTTGGATAACCAAATATTTTCAATATGTATTCAAAAAGAAACTTTGCTACCATCATGCCTATATAGTCCTTCACAAGCTGCACCACTGCCCACCTGGTCAACTACCTGGTCGCGGTGATGATGTACCACACACGTGTCTTCTTTCCTGGAGGCTGAATTGTACCCACAAAGTCAATCACCCATTTCTTGAATGGTTGTAACGTTACCTGTGGCATCAAAGGTATTTCATCCCTTCATGATGGCCTGCTAGTCCTTTGACATGTGTCACAGGTCCTACAATATGATTTCACATCCTTATGCAGATTTGGCGAGCACAACCTAGCACACAGAACCTTCTGTACTATTTCTTTTCTTGGATAATGTCCTCTTGCAGTTCCTCCATGAGCCTCCATGAGAATGTTGCTTCATTCAAAGTCAGGTACATAACGTCACTATATTTCGTCTGACCCCATATTTTACAAGTGCCCTGCAATGACGAAGAAGTCTACTGCATGCATCACTGACTCTTTCTTCTGCTAGCTGGTATACCCTTCTGGCACAGTTCCTGTCATTAGGAAATGTATGATATCCTCAAAGTGACTATTCACGATGTGCACTGCAAAGAGTTGCACGTCAAGAAGCCCCTCTACAAAGTTAGTAGGTGCATGTCCCATTTCAATGCGCGATAGATTATCAGGTCCCACATTTAGTCTTCCTGGCTTCACAATAACTTCAAAGTTATACTCTTGGAACAAGTACAACCATCTGCAAATCTTGCCCCACCAACACAGACTTATTGACTAGGTATTTCAAAGCAGAATGATCCGTATCATCTTAAAATGTCCACCTAGCAAATAGTGCCTGAAATTTTGAAGCACGTATACCATAGGTAGTCCTTCGCGCTCTGTAGTGGAATAGTTCTTCTCAGCCTTGGATAGCTTCCTACTTGCGAATGCTCTAGGATGGTCTGATTTCCCCTCGCCTGCTTGTGTTAGCATGCCCCCCAGCGAATACATGAGGCATCCACGTGCACATTAAATTCCTTCTTCCAGTCTGGGAATACTAGGTTGGCGCGATGATCATTTTCTCCTTCAGCACGTCCAAGCTCTTCTGGCATTTATCACTGCAATAGAACATGGCATCCTTTTTCAACAACTTCTCCATGGGCATGATGACTTTGGCATAGCTCTTGATGAACTTCCTATAGTATTTGATATGCCCTAGAGTTTTGCACAACTGTTTCACATTCCTTGGCACCTCCAAGTTGATTATCACCACGATCTTTGTGGGGTCTACCATCAATCCCTGCCTGCATACCACATGACCCCGCAGGATCCTGGAAGGGACAAAAGATAGACACTTCTTCAGATTGAGCGCGATCTGGTATCTCCGACATGTATCTAACATCAAGAACATCTTGCCACATTATGCTTGACCAATCCAAACATTGTCCAATTGTCAAAGTATACCTCGAGAAACTTATGAATGAAGTCTTTGAATGTCGCGGTGACTATGCGTGAAAATATTGCTGGCACATTCTTTAGCCCAAAAGGCATTATAGTGTACTGAAAACATCCCCATTTAGTCATGAAACTCGTCGTGCTTCTATCCTCAGGTGCGATTTTGATCTGATGATAACCAAAGAACCCATCAGTGAAAGAGTATGCTTCTTGGTCGCCTACATTATCCAGGACCTCATCAGTGAACGGGGTTGGGAAGGGATCATGCATGCAAGCATCATTCAGCTTCCAAATATCCATTCATATCCTTCTTTCTTCCTATTGTTTCCTTTCCTGAACCACTATCAGGCTTACCCAATCAGATTCCTCCACTGGTTCAATAATTCCTGCCATGAGCATCTTATCTAACTCAACACGAACCCTTTCCTTATACTTAGGATTAAGGTAGTAAGGTATTTGTTTTACAGGTTTCATGTTTAGTTTCAAGGTGATATTCATGACACTAGGTGTCCTATTATCCCTTTTAAATCAAAAAAATTCTTGGGTAACAAATCCTGATATTCGTGGAGGAGCTCAGTGACCTTGTCTACTTTCGCATCATCCCAATAGTCCCCAATCTTTGCAAATTTTGGTTCTGCCTCTGTGCCAATGTTAACTTGCCTAGTTTTCAGTGGTGTGGTTATGTCTAGATCCTTTATCTGCGGATCTTCAACCTTGCGGTGACCTTTAGTTTCCAGAATATTAATCTTTATGGGATCCTCATCTTCTTCTTCAGTGGTCACATTTTAACAGTGTGTGGCTCAGTTGGGTAGTCCAATCAGGTTGGACCAAGTCCAAGGGATCTTGCTGTATCCTAAAGATCACTACTTTAACATCCTGTAGCATTGCACCAATACAGTCAAACCCATCCTCAAAGTTGAACATCATTTTAAATCCCTAGCACAAGATGTCCCACCCTTCAGTGCCATGGCAGAGCTCTATTTTCAATTACCAATTCATTGGTATGATGCCCAGGGTATGACAAAATAGATGCACCCATTTAGGCTAGGGCTCCACTCCATAAGCCTTAGTCCATTTGGCCAGGTGATCACGCGGATCATCCATTCCATCATACTTATCTGTCATCCACAGTTTTGGCTGCCCAAAATGTATTCTCATCATCCTCCTATAGTCGCGCCAATCATCGAAATTATCCTTGTGCGTACCCCACCATATTGCATGTGTAGTGGGCAGTACCTGTTGGGTTGTGTTATTCTTTCCATGACTAGTCGACGTAGTGAACCGGGGGGTTAGAGGGGGGGTGGAGCCCCCCTTTCGTTGCACCGATTACTCAATGGGGGGGTCACAGTGGGGTTTGAGGGGCACAGCCAGCCCCCCGCTATGGGGTCTGGGGCAGTGACTTGGGAAATTTTTTTTTTGGACCCTATATTAGGTTGGGAAAACCTACCTATGGTTTTGTGCATGATTTTCGCACATGGTTTTGGACGCGATGGTTTTCAGTCCATGGTTTTGGACGTGATTGTTTTTGGTCCATGGTATTGGATGCTTCAACATGTATAAATATGTGTTGTAGCATTGAAAGGAATATAATGAAAAATCAAGCTGGTAGTCTCGATTTTGGGATCCATTGGAAAATCTCTGTGTATATGTGTTTTATGTGTTATGCTTTCGCATTGTTTATTTCTGTGTTTTAGAATTAGTATGCAGGTAATTTCTGTACGGGTTTAAAACCTATAATACCTAGTCCAAGGCCTGGAAGCAATGTTTCTCTGGCACTTCTCTTTCAAATGCATCCAAAAAGTAATCAACATCAGTTAGGCCATCATAGTGAGGCAAATATCTGACTTCGGATGACACGCAGTGCAATGACTTGGTCATCATATTACAACGTAGCGTAGATTCTTCATGCAGTCAGTTCTACCAATGCTCTAATTCTTCTTCCAAATCTAACGTGCAGGAGCTCTCACAGTCCCATGCAATATGTTCGTCCGCTGTTGGATTTACCCAATCCTAGTCTTGCGTCTTTTTCTTGTAAATTTGGTCCAAATTGTCATCACTTTCATAATATCGGACTGGTTCTGTATAGCGCGGTCCCTCTGCAAGATCCAACAGCACCACTACACAAAGCGAATTCTTTTCAAATATCATCTTTCACTTTTTTAGGTTGATTACCCCATTCATGTGAGTGGCCCAATCGATTCCAAGGAGCGCAGGGTAGGGATTTCTATCATCTACAATCTCTATTACCTCAAAATCTGCTAGTGCACTTGCGCCCTCGATGTCAATTGTTACCCCCTTACAACCTCCCCATTGTGATAATTTTCTATTGATTCACCATTCTTAACTGTATCGGAGACCACTGGAGCGTAGGTCTCCCCATTCTTTCCCAATTCTATTTTGGAAACACATTCACGTCAGACCCCAGATCTAGGATAACTTGGTCCCTCTAGTATTCCCTTATCTACGTGGTAAGTGTCATTTAACGGATGGTCCTTTCCCTATGCTTGCTAAGCTTCCTGACATGCATAATTCACCAATAGCACCATCCTTACCAACACACTGATTGATCAATTCCTACAGGCCCTTCATAGCCTTCCTATTGTAGAGCTATAAAAAGGGTCTCTTTCACCTCTAGTTACCTCACATTAATATGTCAATCCGAGAACGTCTAGTTATTTCAAAGAGTGTCTCAGTTTGAGGCTTAGCACTTTGCCAGAGTAATGCTTGTAGTACAGCTAGTTAAAAGCTACGAAAGTAAACTAATGCGAGTCTACAACTTAACTACTTCAAAAGACCAAATCACACCAAGTATTACATCAACCAAAGGTTCGGTAGCAATAACCCATCCTTTCCATAACTGATGAGAACAAATCAGAGGTTTGGGAGTCAAATAGCAGATGTTGGGCTCACTACAGCCTGATACCGTTCTTAATGAATAGAAATGAAACAACAAGTAAAGGAAATAGCAATGAAATAGAACAACACATCAGCCAAGGGCTTGGTAGCAATAACACATCCCTTTCATAGCTGATGGGAGCAGATCAGAGGTCTGGGAGCCAAATAGCATATGCTGGGGCTCACTACAGCCTGAGACTGTCCTTAAGAAACAACAAATCAACAATCTGGAAAATGGAACAACAAATAAATGGAACAACAATTCAGAAATGGAACAGCAATTCAGAAATTGAATAACAGTTGAAATAAGCAGTAACCAAGTTCCTCAAGCTTTCATTCTATTTAATCTCTCCAACCAAAACATCAATCCTTCGGTCTTAAAATATGTACACATACGATAGAACAACACTACTGATCAAAACCTTAGAAACACAACATACTCAATCTGCTTCTGTTATTAATCTAAATAATCACATACGATTGCATCTCAAGATAAAGAACAGTAATATTCAATAATCATGTGAAAACAGACCTTTCAAGATGACTTGTTATAATGCTAAACACAATCGTAATGAACTCTGTAATGGAGTGAAAGTGTCCTGTAAAGATTAATCAATAATTAAAGGATTGATAAAGTGACACAACTTCAATATAAAGTTCAGGAACACGAGACGAGTTAAACATAACAGACCATGTAATAGAATATTCTTAAAACACAGCAGATTACTAGATTATGTCTATGAACAAACCACACAGAAACCACGCGTAATGGTACAAGAGCAAGTGTCCTCCAGGGTCGGGCCCTTAGCCTCCAAGGGTACATCGCTTAAGATAGATCTAGGCTCAAAGATAAAAGAGTGAACAAGTCTGTATTAAAGCATGAAATAAAATTACAGGAACTCAAGTCTTCAACAGAACATAAAGATCATAGTTTTGATCTTCCTTAAAAGAAATTACATAAAAGAACCTCCTCCGTAGCCAACAATGCTATCCCTTTTATAAGGAAGATGTCAGAGATATCTAGATACAGAAAATAGATAAAATAGTGATCCCTCAGGATCTAAGATCCTGAGGGATTCGCAGAATCGTTAATACTGCGTCACTTATTTCCTTTTCTGCTCTGTGCTGGTATCTCCGCGTCCTTTCCTGGTTTGATTCGTTTTGATCTGGTTTGCTTCCGGTCTCCCGTCAAAGGGAAAATAGTTAGCTCATCCTTGTTTTTACCTTTAGAATGGCCACCTTCCATTTTTCCTCCCTCCTGCACATAGAAATGACGATTGTCAGTGTTTCTCATTAACCTCTCGTGTTTCGTTACAAATCCTTATCATTATCTAAATTTCCCATACAAAAGGCTTTTGATTTTTAATAAAAAGATACCAAAGTAACCATCGAAACATACCTTCCTTGATACTCCACACACCCCCCATCTTACCCTTTTTCATGGCCTCATGAAAACATTGTAGTTGACATGCAGAGCGGTGACACCCATGATGTGAAACTAGATGATCAAAGAAATGGCTTGTTTGGCCCTCGGGCATCTCATACAGGGCTTGGTATCTAGGTGTAGGATGCCAAATGATTGGACTCCGGAACCGATATCCTAACCAGGATGGCCCAGCCCTCGAAACAAGTTCACCATAGAGGCGGAATCGATTAGCAACAAGCTTAAAATTTTCATACTTAAATGGCTCTCTGAGCTGAATGTTCGGATTAGATACTCGATATCGAAATTTAGCTGCTTCAACGGCAGGGTCTTTAATAGAAGAAAATAATTCAAGCCCTTGCCGAATGATTGCTTCATGCATGGGCCCTAATGCTTCAATCACTCCTGGAGACCTCATGAGATTTCTATGACCTCTCCATACTATTCTAGGTCTCTAGGCTCAGCTCTCACCCATAGATCTAATCCGTTTTCTTGTCTCTGAAATTCATTGTAGGCTTTAAGCCATTTAATTTGATTGACTGCAAATGAAATGAATGCTTTTAATTGAATATCCCCAACAAAAGGGCCAGGGTTCAGCTCGGTCTCTTGTTCTAGTACAAGGTTATGCAGGTAAAATTCACACAATAACCTTTGCACTTTTACCCCATAATGTTTACAACAATTTATAAAATCATTTATAGTGTTAATTTCTATGGGAGCACCTACCTTAACAACCTTAATTTTCAATTGTAAGTACCTTTCCATTAGAAACAAGGCATAGTTTTTGGCAGGGGCTCTACATGCTAGGACATCATTGTATAGAGCACACAAGGTATCCATCTGTTTAATAACTACATCTAATCTACGAGTTACCTTGGCAACTTTCTCTTGCTCCTTTCGCCATCCTTCGAAAGCTTGGCTTTCTGACAGGTTGATGTTCCTTAACTGCTGTTGTAATTCTTCATATTTTTCACGGGGGACCGTTTCCTCCCTGAGCTTTTCAGCTTCTTGCTGGGCCTGCTTCAAATGATGGGGAAGGGTTCTTGTTTTTGGGTCCTTTTTCCATGCATCCGTGGAGGCCGGGAGCTTTACTTGGAATTTCTTATTACGCTGATTTGAATTCATAGCCCTTATTACTCCCGAAGGTGGTGCCTCCGTCTGAACCATCTTATCATCTTTTTCAATTTTAACACGAACTCCAGCCCACTGCTGTTCCTTTTCAAATGGAACAGCAGCCTGTTCTTCTGTTTCAATTGGAACAACAGTTTGTCTTTCTCCATCATTAGGAACAACAGTTTGGCTTCTGTCAGGGTTTCGAATAGTGGGACGGCTTCTGGTCCTCCACCTCCTATTCTTAAGGGGCCTTATTGGTTTGGCAAAACATTTTCTTCTTGAGGTCCCTTTCACCCTTTTCCTTGCTTTTAGAAGCCTAATCTACTGGCGAAGCCTGACTATTACGTTTAACAATGTCCGCTTTTCCTTTTGTAATTCCCTTATTTCCATCAACTTCTCAGAAAGAACAACAGACTGCTTGCTGTGGGTTGGACTATGGCTAACTTCCTAATTTTCTTCTTGAGGCGGTTGTTCCAGGGTAAGAACCTTTCTTGGCTCTATTGTTTCTTGGGCTGATTCCTCCTGCCCTTATTTCCTTCGGACTTCCCTCTGGTGTCTTTTGACTAGGAACGGGTTGTTCCAGCTCGACATCTTTTGTTACCTTCTCATTATGACCAGGCAAATTTTCTACTTCTACTTCTTTTGTATGCACTTCCTCGGGTGCGTCTTTCTCCTAGGTTTCTTCTACGGCCTGGAGGTTAAATGGAGTCGGGGGTTGGCCATATTCGCCCATATTGGCCAAAATGTTGGCCAATTCATTTTCCGCTAATGGGTCCTGTACTGGGCTTCCTCCCTGTTGTTCCATTCTTTCCTCCTGCTCGGGCTGCTCAACTTCTTTTTTCTCGTCTCCTTCTTCTTCAGTTTGCTCATCCTGTTCTTCTTCTCCTCGTGCGGATTGCTCTGCCTCCTCCTCTTCTTCTCCTGTTTCTGCCTCTGCAGACTGCTCTTCTCCTTCGACGTCTTCTTCTTCCGTTTCTGTTTCTGCAGACTGTTCTTCCCCTTCGACATCTTCTTCTTCTGTCTCTGCCTTTGCAGACCACTCTGTTTCCTCACTGTTTTCATCCTCTGTCTCTGTCCCTGCAGATTGCTCTATATCCTCGTTGCTTTCTTCCTCTGTTTCTGTCTCCACAGACTGCTCATCTATGATCTCTATTGCTTGGCTCCTGCGAGCCGGGGTTTCTTCAGTTATGCTTGTAACCATGCGAGCCTTGCCGAATTTCTACGTTTTTCTGGTTGTTCAGATGTACCAGCATCATGCTTCTGCTTTTTGGGTCGTTTTTCGGGTTTCTTTTCAGCTTGCACTTCTGTGCAAGTGTCCTGCTTTCGTTTCTCTGAACGTCGGGGTGTGCTATCAATTCGTTTTTGTTTTTCCGGGCGTCCAGATGCGGGCGCCCCTTTATTGATAATATCAATTATTTCTTCCCAGTTGGTCTGCTGCCGGGTGAGACTAGGATTCACTATCAAGCGAATTACTTCGTGGTGGCTAACCACAGATTCTACGTGCTGTGCATTTTTCATACTTCGCGCCGCATCATGCAATAGTGAATTTAGCAATGCAGGTAAATTCACAGAACATTTTTGTTTTAAGACAGCTAGGAGTTTAAGATGTCGTAGTCTTACCACGTCTTTTCTGCCTTCGCAAGTAATGTAGCTCTGGAAGATTTTCGCCAATTCCACCCATGGTTCTCCTAGCGTTGTTGGTAGCACCCCGTTTCCTTGGACTGTCAAACTCTGGCCCTCGTCCTGAAAGATTTCCATAATCTTCTGCAGCCTTTCCTTCTTTATTGTCCAAACTGGTCCCATGGCCGGTAGTCCTGTGACTTTTTCTATTATGTCGTCAGTGACTGCTATTCGCCTTCCTCTTACTGTGGAGTATTCTTCCTGTAGGTTCTGTAAAAATTCTTTCGCTACAGTTTCATTAGACTCCTTCAGGCGGTTGAGATAGGTCAACCATCCTGCTCTCTTCAAGATTCTCCAGGCTGCAGCTGAAACAGTTAATGTTTGCGGTTCTTGACGGACTAACCTTCCTCCCATAGCTTCACTGCAAATTCTCAAAGGAACAGCAGCTGTTCGTTGAAACACAGAGAAGCTGGTGGCGTATTCCTCGTTCAAATTCAAATGCAATGAACAGCAACTCATGCAGAAGAAAACAAAAATGGCAAATGATCCTACCGTTGAGCCGTGCTGTGCTCGAGTACAAAATCTTCTCGAATAACGGACTGACACGTGCTTTGGGGAATGATGAGGTTACCTCCCCCCCCTCGTAATGTGATAGGTTGTCCCAGCCGTCAAATAAAGGAGCAACGTCTGCTCTGCTGCGAGGCCTTTATGGAACAACTTATGAAAATATGCCATGTCCGCAAAAATAGCCTATTACTGAAATCGAGGTAGAAAGTTAGATCGCTTTTAATACATAAGCGACTGCGGTGAGTTGATGGAAGTTCAGGGATAAGAAATTTGCCATAAATAGCGAGTCTCCTGCGGTCACTGTCACTAGTTCCGTAATGATTAGCGATAATAGATAGTCATGCACTATATGGTTGGGTAATTAACTTAATTATCACGTTATAAGAAACAAGAGGATATAATCTCCTTACCCATTGGTGTAAAAGTTACGACTTCAATGCCATTAACAGAGCTCTGCTGCCGATAGGTGTCCATAACCTTGGCAGAGTTGTTTATTTCACCCCGGGAACCATAGTCCTTTGTGTATGCCAGGAAGTGTTATATAATGTCAAACCGTAGGCTACTATTGAGGCTTGGTAACCCGTTAGTCATAATGCCATTCACGAGGAAGGAGTGAATAGTGGGCAGGTCAGATCGTGGTGAGACCTCCTGTTCCAAGGGTTATTTATTTTGATATGCCTTTTGGACCATTTCCCAGGTGTGGTGGCCCTAGTGGGAATGCCACTTCGCTTCCATCCTGATGATCATGGTAGGCCAGCTCGTAATGAGACTCCCTATCCTGCAATTTGACAATTTTTAGAAACCCTTCTTTTTTCTTTCTTTTAATAGAGAGCCTTTCTTGTTCATACAAAAAGGGTGGTTCAACACTCCTTAAGAGTAGGAATGGTGGAAGAAGTCTTAATATCCCAATAGGAAGGTATAGACCCTTTGATCTTATTGCCCAATGATAATCAAAGTGGGTAAAAAAGGATCAGCATGATAGAGATAACCAATCAGAACAGAGTTAGTAGAACAATGGCAACAAAAGATGATAAATAAGCATATCTTTTCCCTGCGTCCTTTCGCCAATTCAGGGCAATTACTTATAAAGATAGTGATTTATGATTTACTGATTTCCGTATACTGTGTTTTTGTTTGCATCACATAAGTGGATAGTTGTATTCCAAAAGACTCGAAAGAGCATTTGTACTAAGCATCCTTAAGAAGGAACAAGCTATTCTAAAACATATGAGTAGTGCTTTTTTCAAGGAAGGGCACAACAACAGTTTTTTGTTTGGGGAAAGGAACAGTGGAAATCAACGGTACTGTTCCTTTTTTGAAAGGGAACAACAAAATCAAATAAGTGTCGTTCCTTTGGAAAAAGATCGGCAGAAATCAAACAATGTTGTTCCTTTCGGGGACAGCAAAAACACACAAGTGCTGTTCTTTTTGAAAAAGGAACAACAAAAATCGCAAGTGTTGTTCCTTTTGGAAAAGGAATAGCAAAAATCAAAAGTGTTGTTCCTTTAGGAAAAGGAACAACAAAAATCACAAGTGTTGTTCCTTTTGGAAAAGGAACAACAAAAATCACAAGTGTTGTTCCTTTTGGAAAAGGAATAACAAAAATCACAAGTGTTGTTCCTTTTGGAAAAGGAACAACAAAAATCAAAAGTGTTGTTTCTTTTGGAAAAAGAACAGCAAAAATCACGTGCTGTTCCTTTTGGAAAAGGAACAACAAAAATCAAAAGTGATGTTCCTTTTGGAAAAGGAACAACAAAAATCAAAAGTGTTGTTCCTTTTGGAAAAGGAACAACAAAAATCGCAAGTGTTGTTCCTTTTGGAAAAGGAACAACAAAAATCACAAGTGTTGTTCCTTTTGGAAAAGGAACAGCAAAAATCGAAAGTGTTGTTCATTTTGGAAAAGGAACAGCAAAAATCACAAGTGTTGTTCCTTTTGAAAAAGGAACAGCAAAATCAAAACATGTTGTAAAAATATGTGCAAAAATAATTCAAGCAGTTATATACAAATTGTAAAGAAAAGTAAACTTCTTAGTGAGTTACAGGTGGAGGAGACTTGTCTTCCTCCCGTAAGATCTCCATATCTGAATCTTGGCATAGTTGTTGACAGAAGGACTCCTGAGTAAGTGCTTTGCGATAAAGACGGACTCGATGGCTGTTTGCCTTAAACGTATACCCAGAACCATCAATATTAATTAGTGTGAGGGTACCATTGTCATGTACTTTCTGAATTTCATATGGTCCCTGCCAACGAGTCTGGAGTTTCCCGGGAAAGTCCTGAAATCTAGAGTCATATAAAAGAGCCCAGTCTCCTTCATGGAAGATTATGTTTTTGATGAGAGCATCATGCCATTTAGCTCTCTGATGCTGTATCAAGGCAGTGTGTTGAAGTGCAGAGAGCCTAATTTCATCCAGCTCATTAATCTGTTGCAATCGATTAGTTTGTGCCTCGGTTAAGTCTAACCCAATTTCTTATGCTGTTCGTAATGTCTGAATTTCAAATTCTATAGGAAAGATGCGTTGCTTTCCAAACATTAGCTGGTAAGGTGAGTGGTCAGTGGTGCTTCTCCATGTTGTTCTATAAGCCCACAGTGCTTCTGGTAGTCTGGCAGCCAAATCACATCTATGTGATGCAACTGTTTTTGTTAGAATTGTTTCTATTATCTTGTTGCTGCTTTCTACTTGCCCATTTGCCTGTGGGTGATATGGGGTGGTCATTTTATGCTGAACATGACAATTGTTGAGTGTTGCCGCTATTCTGTTCCCAGCAAACTGTGGCCCTCCATCTTTGATTATCTCTCTGGGGAGGCCATAGCACACAAATAGATGGAGCAGGAACTGTATAACAGATTCTTCTGTAGCTCTGGGCAAGGCTTCTTCTTCAACCCACTTGGTGACATATTCTGTTGCCACTAAAATGTATGTTTTCTGGTTTGATGGTGGGTTGATTGGTCACACAAAATCAAGGGCCCATCTCTCAAATGGTTCGATGACTAACTGTGGTTTCAAAGGCATCTCATCCGAGTGACTAGGGCGTCCCACTCTCTGGCAACTATCACATGCTTGGACAAATTTCTTTGCATCTTTAAAAATTGTGGGCCAATAATACCCTGTATGTAATACTTTATGTGCAGTCTTGTGATCAGCAAAATGTCCACCACATAGTTGGTCATGGCATGCTTTCAATATATGAAAAATTTCATCTTGTTGAATGCATCTCCTGATTTGCATGTCTGCCCCTGTGTGAAACAAATAGCCCCCAATCCAGGAGAATCTGGTACTTCGCTGGACAATCTGTTTCCATTCATTAGGGGTTAGATGCTTTGGTAACTTACCTACTGCTAGGTAATTGGCGACATCAGCATACCAGGGTGTTTGAACAACAACAACAAAGAGATGCTCATCCGGAAACTGATCTTCAACTGCTGTTGCATCGACTGGTTGTGGCATTCTTGAGAGGAAATCAGCTACCGGGTTTTCTTTTCCGGGTCGATCCTTGATTGTAATGTCAAACTCCTGCAATAAAATCAGCCATATGGTTATTCTTCCATTTGTGACAGGCTTATTTGCTAAATATTTTATAGCAGAATGATCTGTGTACAAGATAACGGGATATCCAGTGATGTAATGTCTGAATTTATTGATAGCATGTATAACAGCTAGAAATTCCTTTTGAGTGACAGTATAATTTAATTCAGCAGGGGATAGATTTTTGCTAATGTAATAAATTGCATATGGTTTTCTATCCTCCTCCTGGCCAGGGACTGCTCCAATGGCTGTGTCTGAGGCATCAGATGATATCTGGAATGGCAAATCCCAATTTGGTCCCCAAAGGACTAGGGTTGTAGATACAGGCTTTTTTAGGTTATTGAAATCACGTTCACATTTTTTGTCCAAAGGAAATCAATATTACCAGTTAGTGCATACAATGGTGCAGCAATACGTGAATAATGTTCTATAAATCTTCTGTAATAACCAGAGAATCCAAGAAAGCTATGTACCTCTGTTTGAGTAGTAGGAGTAGGAATGAGCAAAAGTATTTGGATTTTGGCTGGGTCTACCTGAACGTTGGCTGCTGAAATATAGTGTCCTAAAGTAAGTCCTTCTGTCACCATCATGTAGCATTTTTCATGGCTTAAACAAAGCCTGGTAGCTATGCAACGTTGTAGGACTTTTTCTAGTGTTTCCAATGCTGGACCAAACTCCTCTCCGTATGGAGTAAAGTCGTCCATATATACTTCCAGTCCTTCATTTATTAGATCCGCAAAAATGTTAAGGATGGCCCTTTGGAATGTGGCAGGGGCATTACATAAACCAAAAGGTAAAACTCGGTAGGTGAATGTTCCCCAAGGACAAGTAAAAGTAGTTTTGTCCTGATCTTCAGGGGCAATCTGTATTTGGTTATACCCACTGAAGCCATCGAGAAAAGAAAAGAATTTCTTCCCTGCCAAAGTGTCTAATACTTGATCGATGAATGGGAGAGGAAAGTGATCTTTTTGCGTTGCCTTATTTAGTTCTCTGTAGTCCACGCAGATTCTCCACTTCCCATTCTTTTTCGGTACCACCACAAGCGAGGAGACCCATTTACTATCAGAGATAGGGTAGATGAAGTTAACATCTAAAATTTTTTGGAGCTCAGCTTTTACTACTTCTTTTAGATGAGGATTTAATCTTCTCTGAGGTTGTCTAACAGGTTTTGCATCATTTTCTATGTAGATGTGGTGTGTACACAATTGAGGATCAATTCCTTTCATATCAGGGTAATCCCATGAAAATGATTCTTTATATTTTGTTAAAATATGGATGAGTTTTGTTTCTTGTTCGGGTGTAAGGTCGGCGTTAATGTTTAAGGTCTTTCCAGGTTCGATTTCCACAATTTTACTATGTGAAACTGAAGTGACAAGGATTGTGTGGTCATGCACATCTTTCAGAGGTTCCTCCTCTACTTCGTTATCAAATGCTGCTTTTATCATATGACACTGGGTACGAGATGTGAGTTCAGTTTGAATAATAAAGTTGCTGATGGCATCATCTTCTGTTTGATCTTTGAACTCTAGCGCTTCTTGTATAGTTAATGGAGATCTGATGTTGTCAGTAAGATATGATACAGGGTGCCTATTAGTTTTAACTATTGTGATGCTTGGCTGCGCTGGGGGATATAGTACTAAATTCTTGATATCCACCCCCTTAGTTATGATCATGTTCCCTTGCCGACAGCCGATATAGGCATCAGCGGTAGCGAGCCAAGGTCTTCCTAAGATCAATGGGTGTCCATCTAGTCGAGTTTTAGGGTTTATTATCAGAAAATCAGTTGGGTATTCCCAGGAATCAACCGAGACCATGACATCATGCAGTATGCCTTCCGGCCTAACCACATATTGATCAGCCAATTCTAACAAAGTTGAAGTGGGCTCTGTAGATGTAATACCTAACTTTTGGCAAGTGGCAGTTGTCAATATATTTATTGCAGCTCCAAGATCAACTAAGGCATTAGTTGAGGTTTGGCCATAAATTTGAACAGTTACTATTGGGTTTCCTGGGTCTTCATACTTAATAGGTGTTTCCTTTCCTGATAATAGGTCAGATAAAGTATTGACTACTTGAACTCTTGGATTATCTATTACATTCCTTCTTGGTCTTTTTATGCACCAATTCCTTAATAGTTTTAGCGTTATATCGGGAGTCTTGAAATGGCCTGAAGGAATGGAATTTTTATGTACAAATTTTGTAATTCTCCCAGAATGTCGAAATTAGGTTGCTGTATAGGTCGAGGTATGACTAAACATTCTGGGAACGGGGGAGAGGATGTAGTTGCCTGATTCTGAGTTTGTTGTCCATTTACATCCTCTTCTTGTGACAGATGTTTTCTAGGTAACTGATCTTCAATCTGAACTGTTTTATTTCCCTCTGTTTGAATAATACGCCCAGATCTTAGTTGCAGATCATTGCACTCCCTCAGATCGTGTACTTCTTCTGGTGTTTCTAAAATTTGGAGTTCTTGGACAGGTCTGTTATTTGAATTGGGATTGGGCTAGGCTGGGAGTTGTGGTCTCAGATTAGATTGGGGGTTTTGCTGTAAAGTTGGCAGTGTAGGTTGAGGGAAATGAATGTTTCCTACTGGTTGCTGTGTTGGTCTCTTCCAGTTAGTCTGCCAGATTGAACCTTGTGAAGTGGGGGGAGTCCATTGTGGTGGGTATGGGTTGTTTTGCCAGTATGGTGTGGGGTAAGGAGGATTCGACCAACCACATTGGCTTGTTCGATTTAGCCACGAGTTTGCAGAAGGGTACGACTGTGATGACCAGTTTGGAAATGGGGGTTGAAACTGACTTTTCCATGTATTATACTGTTGAGTATTGTACTGTGGATACTGAAAAGAAGAGGCTGGGTCTAAAAACATACCAGTTTGTCGCGACTGCCACTGACGACGCTGGTTGAATAGATATACTACCTCTGGTTCTTCTTTTGCTTCCTTATATACCACTTTCAGTCTAGGTAATGAGGGACAACTTTCTGTAGAGTGATCCCTTGTACAAATGGCACATGTCTGAACTGTATCTAGTGGGCATTCCTTATGGATATGCTTCTTCCTGCACCTGGGGCAAAAGATTGCCAAATTCTGTTTTGCCTCCATTTGTTTCTGCTTAGCCTGCAAAACGTCCAATTGTGTAGTCAGTGTTCCTCGTATATCAGTTTTAAAATTTTCAAATAAATTTCCAATTTCCACACGTGTTACTCCTTCTGATGAAATTTTGTTTTCTCGTGTAAATCGATCATGTTCTTCCGGTTTGATTTGTGTACTTCCTCTCGAACTCCTGATACATAAATCAATTATGTCAGCAAAACTTTCCTGATAAATATCCCCTTTCCCCATAATGTTTAATGTTTCAATCCATTGTTCTTTCATGCCCCTTATTAATGTTGTTTTCAACACGTTATCAGGCAAATGCAGCGATGCATAAGGGGATCTTTGCGGATTATACTGGAAACGTTCCACATATTCTTCTAGTGTTTCATTTGGTCTAGCTATCATCTGAAATATTTCATCTTTTAATTCTCTAGACCTAAAGTAATCTTGATATTTCTTTAGAAAATATTCTTTCATTTGTTCCTAGTTATTTATAACTCCACCACCTAATCCCATAAACCATCTTAAAGCTACCCCTTTCAGAGTGGAGGGGAACAATTTTAGTTTCTGGGGGTCAGTGGTGTAATCATATCCCCTGCATAGTACATCAAATTCGAATAAGAATGCATCGGGGTCCCTTATGTAATTCCGTGAAATGTAGGAATGTGTTGAAGGGGAATTGCTTTCATAGGAGCATTCGCTGCGGAATCCACTATGGGGTATTGTAATGTAGAGGTTTGGGTGTTTGGCGGATTTTGAGCCATTGGGTCGAATATATGCCAATAACCTTCTGGAATATCTAAGAGGGTATTCCTAGGTTGAGGAGGAATGTTTTCAACATGAACAGTTTTAATAGCACTTCCTCTATTTGGGATTTCTGTCTGAGGGAATAGGGTGTCTTCAGTAATAATTTTTACCACGCATCCCTTGTCTGGGCTATTCAATGGCTGAGTTATCCTAGGAGGAGATCCTGGCTCCCCAGTTTCCCCAGTTTCCTCTTCTCCTTCACAAAGATTACTGAGATTCCCTTCTTGCAGTCGTTCTGGAATAGAATTTTCAATTTCTTGAAAGTCCTGTTCGTTAGTCTGACTATGCACCTCAACAAAGGCTTCAGATGGTGAGCCTGAGGCCTGAAGGGAACTAGTAGGCTATTTGGAAGTAACTTTCCTGGGTCCTACTGAAGGATGAGATTCGGCTTTCTTATAGATTTCGTCTATGAATGTTGATCGACCAAGGGTCACCGTTCCCTTAGCTTTTTCTGGCTTTGGTAACGGTTTGGGATTTTTCTCCGGCTTTTTCTGCTTAGTCATGCACTCAATTTAACTACTAAGTTTTAAACAGATAGCAGCAAATCTGCAAGAAAGCAGGCAAAGGAGCAGTGCTTTTACATTCTCTGCACGTAGGCTCTTACCTTCCGTTTTCAAAACCCAATTCTTCCCTAGCAGGTTCGTACACTACTCTAAAAAAGACAAATGGCTACACTCTTTCCCCGGCAATGGTGCCAAAATGTAGAGCTATAAAAAGGGTATCTTTCACCTCTAGTTACCTCACATTAATATGTCAATCCGAGAACGTCTGGTTATTTCAAAGAGTGTCTCAGTCTGAGGCTTAGCACTTGCCAGAGTAATGCTTGTAGTACAGTTAGTTAAAAGCTACGAAAGTAAACTAATGCGAGTCTACAACTTAACTACTTCAAAAGACCAAATCACACCAAGTATTGCATCAACCAAAGGTTCGGTAGAAATAACCCATCCTTTCCATAACTGATGAGAACAGATCAGAGGTCTGGGAGTCAAATAGTAGATGCTGGGCTCAGTACAGCCTGAGACCATTCTTAATGAATAGAAATGAAACAACAAGTAAAGGAAATAGCAATGAAACAGAGCAGCACAACAGCCAAGGGCTTGGTAGCAATAAAACATCCCTTTCATAACTGATGGGAGTAGATCATAGGTGTGGGAGCCAAATAGCAGATGTTGGGGCTCACTACAGCCTGATACTGTCCTTAAGAAACAACAAATCAACAATCTGGAAAATGGAACAACAATTGAAATGGAACAACAAATAAATGGAACAACAATTCAAAAATGGAATAGCAATTGAAATAAGCAGTAACCAAGTTCCTCAAGCTGTCATTCTATTTAATCTCTCCAACCAAAACATCAATCCTTCGGTCTTAAAAGATGTACACATACGATAGAACAACACTACTGATCAAAACCTTAGAAACACAACATACTCAATCTGCTTATGTTATTAATCTAAATAATTGCATACGATTGCATCTCAAGATGAAGAACAGTAATATTCAATAATCATGTGAAAACAGACCTTTCAAGATGACTTGTTATAATGCTAAACACAATCGTAATGAACTCTGTAATGGAGTGACAGTGTCCTGTAAAGATTAATTAGTACTTAAAGGATTGATAAAATGACACAGCTTCAATATAAAGTTCAGGAACACGAGACGAGTTAAGCATAACAGAGCATGTAATATAATATTCGTAAAACACAGCAGATTACCAGATTATGTCTATGAACAAACCACACAGAAACCACGCGTAATGGTACAAGAGCAAGTGTCCTCTAGGGCCAGGCCCTTAGCCTCCAGGGGTACACCGCTTAAGATAGATCCAGGCTCAAAGATAAAAGAGTGAACAAGTCTGTATTAAAGCATGAAATAAAATTACAGGAACTCAAGTCTTCAACAGAACATAAAGATCATAGTTTTGATCTTCCTTAAAAGAAATTACATAAAAGAACCTCCTTCGTAGCCAACAGTGCTATCCATTTTATAAGGAAGATGGCGGAAATATCTAGATACAGAAAATAGATAAAATAGCAATCCCTCAAGATCTAAGATCCTGAGGGATTCGCAGAATCGTTAATACTGCGTCACTTCTTTCCTTTTCTGCTCCGTGCTGGTATCTCTGCGTCCTTTCCTGGGTTGATTCGTTTTGATCTAGTTTGCTTCCGGTCTCCCGTCAAAGGGACAACAGTTAGCTCATCCTTGTTTTTACCTTTAGAATGGCCACCTTCCGTTTTTCCTCCCTCCTGCACATAGAAATGACGATTGTCAGTGTTTCTCATTAACCTCTCGTGTTTTGTTACAAATCCTTATCATTATCTAAATTTCCTATACAAAAGGCTTTTGAGTTTTAATAAAAAGATACCAAAGTAACCATCGAAACATACCTTCCTTGATACTCCACAACTATCGTGGAGCAGTTTCACGCAAGTCCCCAAGAATGTGGTAATCATGGATGGATCCATTTCTCCAACTGGTTTCTCCTAACTTCCTGAGGTAGAGGCCTCAATAAAGCTTTTCTTTGCTTCCATAAATGTTTATTTTATGTGCTCTAAGTCAAACCCAGTCTCTTTTTATGGTGCTTTGTGGACCCATTTGCCTTCTACAGGCTGCTTGCCTTTATCCTACCCCGTCGTAGTTCTGCTTCGCAGCATATTGTTTACCTTAGGGTCTTCCTCATGGGGCTCAGTCCTCATAATCTAGAGGTTCTATGTTGGTTGCAGAGGCTATGCCCCCTTTTCGTGAATCTTAGCCAATAATATTGGGCAATCCTTAGTCACATGGTCAAACTAAGTATAGTAGCGGCATGAAAATCACATCGGATTTGGACAGTCCCTCGTGTAGTGTCTTGGGCTTCTGTAATTGTAACAAATCAACTATCCTAAGCCTCTCCTAGGCCACCCTCCACCTCGCGCTCAACCGCTCCCCTGATACTCAGCTCACGTTCCTCCAACGCCTTGGTCTGGAGGCTATTTTTTTGTCTGCACCTTGTATGTAGGTGTCCTATCCATCATCATTTCGTAACTATGACAATCGCGCTCATCGTGACCTACTAATTTACAGAAATTGCAAAAGAGTTGTTGTAGTGTTTTTATGAATTTCTACAGCAGATGGCAATTGTCGGTCGCATGTTTCCTAGCCAACTAGCATATAGCACCCCATAGTGTGGACCCTGCACTTGGCCCTGCCGCAACCTTTGGTTGTAGAGGCATTGTTCACCATGCTGAAACATAGTTCGCAAAGACTGGGTAGTGATCCTTGTCATGCCCCTGACCCTTGCATTTTAGGAACCAAACTTCTTCACGCTTCTCTAGCCAAGATGTTCTGTCATGCTTCATACTTTGCATTTCGAGACAAAGGTTTTGTAACTGTGCATGAATCTGCTGAACCCTCAGATTAGCATACTGCATTGGTGTCTCATGCAACCTCATCGCGATTTCTAGATCTTCTTCCTGGGTCCCAATCTTCTGTTGTGATAGCTCAACCCTTAGGTGGGGCAGGAGCGAGGCCACAAACCATTCGCGATGCTACCCATCAGTTAGGTTCATATTGGCTTCACGGATCGTACACTTATATCTTTGATCCAAATCCTAGGGCATCTCCCTCGACTTCATCATGATCTCCTTGAATCCTTTAATCAGATGTTCTTGAGACTTAGGTTTAGTGAATTCTCTATTCAGCGTGGCCTAGATATCTGCCAATGCGGACGTTGGGTTGTCAGTACTGTACGGTCCTGCAGAGCACTAACTAGTGGAGCTTTCTTCATTTGGTCATCTGTGATACCCTGGGCTTCCCATACAGCCTTTGCGATGAACCAAAATTGGTTCGGGACTTCATTCCCTATGCCCTTGAATACAAGTATATTTATGGAGTTCGCCATATTGAACAACGGTGGAGGTGGTGGTGGTGTGGGTGATGGGGTAGGTGGTGGAGGCGAGGTTGGAGGCAATGTAGATGTATGGGACAAGGGTGGAGGCAGTGTAGGTATTCGAGGGAACCCTTGTCTTATCAACTGACTAGTGCTCAGGGGAGAAGCCTATGGTGCTCCTTTGTCGTCACTTAAAGGAGGCCCAATCAGTGGGATATGCTCAAGACCTTTTCTTCCTCCGTCCCTCAAAGACTTTCCGCTTCACGTAGCTCCAAACATCAAGGTAACCTCATAACCCATTGTTCACACAAGAACATCTTAATCCAAGTGTTTATCGATTTTAAATACTTACCTCGAGGTCCTTTAAAGAAGCAGTGCTTTTCATCCTCGTAACTAATAGAGGTATCGACCGCGAACTCTATCACAAATCCTCCCATGATGTGGTCGAGCCAATGGTCCACAGTGCACAAGATCTTATCTTCAGAATCTTCCAATCTCCTTACTTACTCCGGTATCCAAACAATCAGATTGTCAAGCCTCCACCTTCCTTAGTTGTCTGCCAACTTCGCGATCCACTCGTATAACTCAACCGGGAAGGAACAGAAGAAGATTTCATATATTTTTTTGTATAGGTATTTGTCCAACCACTGTTCTTTCGTCAATCGGGGGTTCTTGTTTTCTTGTGCCGCAAATTCGTGGATCTTTCTATCCAACTAGTTTTCCATCTCCTTCTTAGTTGGATTCCAATGATACAACATCACACATATCATTATGCAGATCATGGTCCTAGCAATGGAACCATTTGTTGGCTTCATGGGCCCTAACCCAAGTTTAGCATTAGGAAGTCAAGAAAATACCTACACTACTGGCCCTTTTGGCATCAGTCTGGGGAGCGCGGACTGAAGTCTCACCTAAAGCAGTATGGTGGGATGCAGGAACCAATTTTCCACACCCTTAGATAGTGGTGATGTCGGTTTTCCACCTTAATCCCTTCCTTCATGTAGGTTGATAAGCCTTTAGAGCTTATCAATGTATTTCCTATTCTGTCTTTCAGAATCTCCGTGAAGGTATCTGACTATCCTTCGCGCAACTCTAAACAATGATTTAGCCACTTACGCACCTCTGTAACTATGTTACTGTCTTGTTCCCTAATTATCTTAGTGGTTAGCCAACTTTATCATGAAATTAATATTATCCTCGCGTAAACATATATTATTAATTGCATTCAACTAACAGATAGAAATAGATACATTCGCACATAAATTTAACATTATAATGTAAACCCAAAACTTAACATATCATAATCAGATGCAATAATCAGAGACAGAAAACATGGTGATTCCAGAATGCTTCTCTTTATTTATGATTCAAGTTCCCAGTACAGACTCTATCCACCCTGTGCACACAGCTATAGGGGTCCGCGCACTTAGCTACAAACTTACACCCTAGGCCTCTGCACACTCAGCTGCAGAGCCTCTTTCTACACTAGGACTCTCGCTCTTGAACTTACCAATGACTCATGACTTCTTACTTACTTTTTCTTCTTCTTGTTTGCTTAGATATTCTAAGACTTCCCTTTTTATACAATCCCATGGTCCGTGGACCATGCGTAGATCTCAAAATCGACACAACTTTTCTAAACTAAGGGTGGAAAACCATTTTAACTTTAGACATCTTTCACACTCTACGACCATAAAATGCAGAGAATTTACATTTTCTTACACAAAATTTGGGTCTTCTGCCCCAAAATGTGTGTTGAAGATGTGAAACGCATGCCACAAATCTAGGAAGAGCAACACTTGGTGGGAGGTTTCTAAAATGATCCTTACATGCAACCTCCAACTATTAAAATTAGATCCCTAAATCAAGGGATGCCTTTGCATGTTTCCTTGGGAGAGGCAGTGCATGCATGAAAATCCATTTTTCTCGGTTCTAGAGGGAACCGTTCAACTCAACTACACATGCAATAGTCTGCTCAGCTGGCAGGGAAAAAATGTGCATTTCTGGGAGGGAGTTGGGCTAGCTGCTCAAAGGGATTGCACAATTTCTAGGCAGAGAAGCTAACTGCTGCCCAAAATTGCACAATTTTTGGGCTAAGTAGCCTTGCTGGGAGGAATTGCATAATTTTCTCAGTGAATAGTGACAGGCAGATTTGCGCAATTCTAGAGCCAGCAGGCTGCTAGACAAAATTGAGCAATTTCTAGAGGGAAGGCTGGTTCACCTCCATAATTGCACAATTTCTTGAGGGAGCTACTCAACCTGCAGATGGACCAATTTCGGTGAAAACAACCTATGAGGGGGATGCAACAAGCTTTGTTGGATAGGCTAACATTCTACAAGAAAATCACTGAAGCTTGTGTACTTGACAAGGCAAGACATGTTGCTGTGAAAGGTTGGTAGGGACGCTCCAAAACAATGCGAAGGAAAAATTTTGGAGGGTGGTTGTAGCTGCTACAACACATGTGTAGGAACATAAAATTATAATAGATTCCATTTAAATTACTATTCATGTGAAGCAAGTGAAAATACATAAATAATCACAAAAAACATAAAAACATAAAAATAAATACTTATCTTTAAAAGAAACATTGACTAGATATAGAACTTAGATGTTCCACCCAACTACAAACAATCCTTCTCATGACCTCTTAGTAGCCACCCCTGAGTTGGGGCCATAATTCCACAAGAATAAATTCTTACCTAAATTACTTTATGGGACATAACTAGTGCGAAAAATGAAAGATCCCTTGGTAACAAACTCGAATATCCCCTAACTAATAGTCTCACATCCCCTATTAGATCACAAATTCTAAGGTAGTGCATCCCCTTCCTTTTACCTATGACCCATCAAAATATGCCACTACCCTTCCATGGGTTTCCAACTTGACCATCTAGGGATGTCTCAAGGTTCTATGTCTTCTAGGAATCCCATCTACCGTTTCCTTGGTTCTTTTCTAGCCTCACATTGGGGAAAATGATCCCATCTTTTTTGTGATTCCATGTATGATTTTAATAGGAGCCAATCATGCCACAAAGCCACCCATTCTTTCCTTCATATATGTCCAGTTACCTCCCACCTATTAGAATGATGTAGTGGATGATGATACAACACTAAAAACTCCCTTTTATGTGCATATCCATTTTTTGACAAGTGACAATCAATAAAGTCAGTTTATGGACTTAGGATAAAAACATGTGCACTTTTTTAATTTGGTTTATTATAATAATAGATTATCCCCATAGGATTATGCCCTTCATTATCTATCACTTAGCCCCCTTTCACACTCATGGATTCTTAGCCCTCCATACTCTCTTGTCTAACTTGTTTTGTAGCAGTGGCATATTTTATTAATATGCATGTCATTACAAGTTTACAAAACTAGGCTCATTTGCCTAAAATCACATAGGAGATCTAGCCTTAAAATTATATGAACATAAACACACCGATTTAAACATGTATGTACATGGGCACGTAGGCCACAAAATAGTCCGTAGGTCACCAGCATAAACATAAAATTACATAAAGGGGCCATCCTATGGGGTCAAAATTAGCCTAAGACTTCCCCATCTCCAAAGAGTGTTTACTTAAAAATATCATTATCCTTTCTTTGGGGTCCTCACATAACGACTTAGGATAGCCTCGAGATTTTTTAAACTTTAAATAGATTGACATAAATGTTGAATTTGTAACTATGGTTGGTCTTCATAATGTATATTTGGTTACTTGATGTATTTGTATTTATAATTGTGAAGCATATTTATAAATGCTAGAGTCAAAAGAAAAATTATTTTGAGTTAAAGTCACATTACGACTTTTTAAAGATGAAAATTTGAATTTTTGAAATGTAATTTTAGGCTCCAACATTTATCAAGTCAACCTCCCTCCAAGTCAAGTCAGCCCTAGCTAGAGAAACACCCATTTGGCAAAGAAAAACTACTATATAAAGGAATCTCGACCTCATCCACTTGGGCATTACCATTCTCTCACACAAGATAAATTTTGGGAAAGAAAGTAAAGGACAAGAAGGAAAAATAGGAAAAATAGAAAGGCACTTTATGTCTCTGCTCTCCCTTGAAACTTGCACATGTGGATTGGATATTCTCCCTCTAGCATGGAGTTTTTCTAGGCATTCTATTGCAAGGGGAAAATTTTTGGGCAATTGCAGGGCTGAAATTTTTGGGGTGTTTGGCAATTGCAGGAGGGCCAAAATTCTGGGTTAGAATAGGCATAAAGAATTGCATGATCATATTAGGAGGTTTGAATTGGAGGGAAAGACTAGGGTTTAACATAGGTATAGGTGTGTCTCTCATTGAACAAGAAGAATTTCTCTATTGAAAAGGTTGTTGGGTTTTTCCCTTTGGTAAGTTTTCCCAGGGTAAATATTTCTTCTTTTGTGCATTGTGATATCTACTATTATATTGTTCTTTATGGTTGAATTTCTGAGGTATAACTGTTAAATGATATATTGAATAAGTTAAAATAAGATCTTCATCAAAAGTAATTATCAAAATTTCAGAAATATTGTGCTAATCTCTATTGCACTAAGAAAATCGACATGGTATGATAGCTTTGGTGAAAGGAACATTGAGATCACCCTTACATAAAAAATAAAATTAATTTTATTGAAGTCCTTCTTTTAGATTGGCATCTATGGCTTCTTCTATGAAATTTGAGAAGAAGTTAGAGGAAGCATTAGAATTTAGAGCTTGGAAAGTTAGAATTGATCTCATTCTTGCCAAGAACAAAGCTTTAGACATTGTAATAGGAAAGTTCATAGAACCAGCAGATGCGGTTTGAAAAGAGATTTTTAAATAAGTTGACATAACAATAGTGAGTCTTATAGTAGACTCCATTAGAGGTCATTTGATTTCCTACATTGCAAAACATGATAATTCAAAGAATATGTATGTTTCCCTAATAAATCTCTACACTATCAAGAATGTTGGTCAATCCATGAGTTTGAAGAATGAGTTTCAAAATACAAGAACGAATAATGACAACAACATAGCTTCATACTTCGTAAATATTTATCAAATAGGAGACAAAATTCAAGCAATTGGAGAATGCATTTTTTATCAAGAACTTGTGACCATCGCACTCAATGGTCTTTCTAGATCATGGGATGCATTTGTAGAAGGTATAAGTAGTTGGTAGGAATCTCCTTCATTTGAAGAACTATGGACATCTTATGCACAAGAAGAATCAAGGTTGATGACAAGATATTTTCAGGAAGAGGGAGCTCAAGCTTTTGCAACTAATTTCAATAAAAAAGGGAAAAAAGAAGTTTGGTCCTCGACACAAGAATCAAGAAAGGGATTTTCCTCCTCCTCTCAAAGGAGGAGATATTTATCTAAGATTCAATGTTATGTTTGTCAAGGAGTTGGACACTTGAAGGGAGATTGCCCTCATATGGCAAACAACAGAAAGGGAAAGGGAAAAAAACATGATTTTGTAGCAAATGTTGAAGATGAGAAACCAAAGAAGCCCAAAGGTGAAAATTATTTCTTTTACTTTTCTGCTCTAACAGGTTCCATTGTATATGACCATGACATATGGATGGTAGATACTAAAGCATCAAGGCACATGGTTGGAGAGTGTGGAAATCTTTATAGAATGATAGAAAAGAGGTTATCCCAAAGGGTTAATCTTGGAGACAATCATATATATGAAATCAAAGGAGTTGTAAAAGCATCCATAGAGTTTGAATCTGGTAACAATGTGCATATTAGCAATGTTGTTTACATACTAGGCTCAAAAAAGAATGTTGCCTCCATTTCTTGTTTAGAAGATAGAGGAGATAGAGTATATTTTATGGATGGGAAAATACTTGTTTGGTCCAAGGGCTCTAGTATAGATGATGCTAGGGTTATTGGAATTCATGATGGAAGACTATATAGACTTGTGATTCAACTAGCTCAAGAATTAATACATTATGATCTCGATCCAAGTGAGGTATTTCATAGAAGGTATGTACATCTTCATTATAGATCATTTCCTGAATTAAGCCAAATAGTTTCAAGGGTTCTTGAATTACAGATAAAGAATGATGGCGTATGTCAAGGTTGTGCTCTTGGAAAGAACATTAAGAAACTATTTCCTAATAGTGAAAATGGATCTAAGGAAACCTTGAATTCAATTGATTCTGATGTATGCAATCCAACTTCGATGAAATCACTTGCTGGTTCATTGTACAATGTGACATTTATTATTGACTTCTCTTGTAAGACATGTATTATCTATATCTATATATATTTATCTATATCTAATATATAATATTATATATATATATTATATATATATATATATATATATATATATATATAATTTATATATATTAAATTATATATAATATATATATATATTATATATAATATATATATATAGATATTGAAAAATAAGGATGAATTTTTCAACAAGTTGCAGGAGTTCAAAGTTGAATTGGAAAACTCGATAGGAGGGAATATCAAGATCTTGATATTTGAACAATGGAGGAGAATACACCTCAAAGGAGCTTGTTTCTTTTTGCAAGAAAGATGGGATTAAGAGGGATTTGATTTTCCCCTATAATCCATAACAAAATGGTGTAGCTAAATAGAAGAAGAGATCCATTGAAGAATATATCAGAGCCATTGTGCATGATTTGTATTCTCACCTAGATTTGCCTCAAGCTGAAGAAGACAAGCTTCTAGGGTAACCATAAACCAAGCATAACCTGGTAGCTAGCCCTACCAGGCTAGGAGAGGACTCTCTCCTTATGGATCTCAGTCAAGATGACTGGATCAGGAACAATATTTTATGCTAGGTATAGTAGCTCAAGGGTTCTGTTTGAATTTGTTGGTGTTTGCTAGATCAGATGGAGCTGGGTAGTTTAAGTCTGGGAAATTAGGTTAGAATGCAGGATGTTCTATGGGGAAAGGTAGGTATAGGTTTTAGAACTTGTAATTAAGTGATGTGAGGTGTCTAAGACTAGTGAGGAGCTAAGAAGGGCATGTGGCAATCATGGATCCTTCTCAAACAGCATAAAAAATAGAATACTAAATAATTTCCCAAGGTAGAGCACTGCAAACAATGGATTCTACCTATCTATCTTGATATCATTCAATTAGAAGCAGTGAAATAGATTATGACATACATGTATAAATTGATAACAAAATAAGAAACTATGCAAAATAAACATACCACAGGTATCCCATAAAAATAGCTGCAATTCTTATTAATTTCCTTGCCAAACTGCTTACAATGGTGTACAATCAAGCTCAGAGCATACAAGTGAGTCCAGCCCCTCCTAATGACAAAGAAAATACATGATATAGAAATCAAAACCACTTAGCGTAACCATCAGGGGTCGAATCCATGAGAAGAGGGGTTGTTTCAACCATTTCCCAACTAAGAACTGGAATATAGGGAGTGAAACAACCTGCCTCTAGAAAGGTGGAAAGATATTCATTTGCCTCAAAACCACCTCTAACTAATGAATCTAGCCTATAACATTATTTTACTATTACATTTACATTCCATGTTGAGTGAAATCATCCATGAGAAGAGCGAAATCTAATTTACAGTCAAAACAAGTAAATTTTGGTTTTCTGAGAAAAAAGTCCATAAGCGCAGCGCCACTAGTCCTAAGTGTAGCACTAATTTCCACTTGCTTTTGGAGGCCTTATCCTTATCCAAATTGAGCCCATGATAGCTCATTGAAACGATCTTCAAGTTTAGTTTCTAGAACACCTATAAACTTTTATTTTGGAGATCATTTCCCCCCTCAAAACATGAATCTCACAAGACTGCTTCTGTGTGTCCAAAAAGAGGCAGAAAGGTCATTTTTTGATAGTTTTTGGACATTTTGGTAAACCAAATCTGCTCCAAAACTTCTGAAAATTTGTAGGGTCCTTGTCCTCATCATTCTGAATCCAAAAATGTCAAACTTTCCTTGAATGGATGCCTTAGGGAAACGCGCAGTGCCACCGCAAATTTTCTGTGTTAAAAGTTTCAAAATTTCAAAAAAGCAGAAACTCCTCAAAATTTGCCCAAATTTGGAATGGAGCACCACCATCAAGTACTTTGGTTGGCCATGGAGGCTTCAGCAAACATCTTCAACCTATCTTTCTCTTTCACGTCCTCTAAAGCTCTCCTTAACCTAGATTTTAACTTTCTGATCGTTCCATGATGACCTATTTATGACTTAGTTGTTCGTTTTCTTGCTACAAGGTAAGTGATGAGAAATTTAGATCTCTCTAAGTTGTTCGTCAAAGCTCGTATTTGGGCTTCTTTCTCCTTAGTAATGACATCTTTAACATTTTCCCTCTCTTGAGCCTCTAGGTCAATGATCTCAGTGCCATGCTGCTCGGGCTCATCATCATGCTCAAAATCACTTCCATTGTCCATGATTTAGTTGGCTCTCCTAGTTTGTAGTTTTGACAATGTATGGGATGGGTGTTATGTGCAATGGCTATGGAGGAATGGATGTGAGTGAAGCTATGGGAAAAATATGAGAAGGAGAGGGTTTAGGGAGTAATGAATGGATGGTAGAAGGTGATAATAGTGATGATGATTAAGGGTTTAGTTTATAAGGTGAGTGGTAG
This sequence comes from Pinus taeda, assembly GCA_000404065.3. Lineage (NCBI taxonomy): Eukaryota > Viridiplantae > Streptophyta > Pinopsida > Pinales > Pinaceae > Pinus > Pinus taeda. The sequence goes on from APFE031160864.1 coordinate 33,206, forward strand.
GGAGAATCAAAGAAATAGGGTTTTTATAGTGGGAACTAGGGTTTTGTAGTGGAGATTAGGGTTTCATATTTGAAAGTGAAAACCATGAAACTCTTCACAAATGCAAACTAAAAAGACAAGGGAGACAATGATACTTACTTGCAAAGTAGTGAAGAGGAGGGAATTTGGCACAAATTGGAAGCTATGAGCATTTTTTGGCTTGGCTGGCCCAAGCGCAGTGCCACCACCTAGGAGCACGGCGCTAGTCTGTAATCGCAACGCTAGTTATAATTTATACTGTGAAATGTTTCCAGGAGCACAACGCCACTTCAGGACGACTTTTTACTAGCTTCATTATGTCCAAATTGGGTGTCTGATAGCTCATTGGAAATCTTGTCAAGTCTACTTTCCAGAACATCTTGAATATTTCAATTTGGAGTTCATTTTCCATATCAAAAGCTCAATCTCCCAAGACGGGTCAAAATGTGCATAATGAGGTTGCCAGAATGCATAGTGCTATTGCAGTCAACTTTTGAAGGTCTTCCTCAACTCCAAATTAAGCTCATGATAGCTCATTGGAAATATATTTGTGTCTGTTTTATCATTTGAATCATCAAGAAAGTCATTTGGTCATTCCATCTAGGAGAAAGATTGATTTTACCAAGGTCACTCCAGAGGTGCATTAACCCTCTTGAGGCAAATGATGTTTTCGACATTTTTCCCATACCATGAAACCTGTGTAAAATATGAAAGGGGTTTTTCTTCTTGGGTCAATTATGGACAAAAACTTCTCTCACTTTTGTCAAATTCATCTTTTCTTTCTCAGAAACACAGTTTGAAGAAAAATTGTTCCTTATGTGTGGTGAATGGCTTGTTCCTTGGAATGAATTCTTTCCAAATGATGGAGACCAGATTTTTGATGATATGAAATGCCCTCATACCTTCTAATATCCCTTATTCCTCCTCTGCTCAGATATCTCTGATCCCATAGCCAACCCTAGCTCAGTGGGAGAGGAAATTAGTGTTTAGTGCTTGTTCTCTTTTACTTTTGCAGTTGGATTTGTGCTCATGATAACCTGATTTTTTGCAGTGGCAGGTGCTTGGCAACATCACAAGATGTTTAGGAGCAGTTGGGAACCAATATTACATATTAAAACATAAAATTACATCATTAATGGAGATAAAAACAAAATACCCTGTTTTCACCTCAAAACAAGTTTTGAGGTGAGAACTACATTAGGCTTTCAAAATGATAAATTATGCCTATGCTAATCATTATTGGCCTCCTCATGTCCTTGCTGATCATTATTGGCATGTAATTATTGGATTTGACCAAGTGTGACTCTAAAACCTAATGAGACCAAAACCTAAGACCTAATGAAATGAATTGCAAAGGGAACATGAGCCATGACTGAAATATATGGAAGAGGATCAACAAGTACAAATCATGAGGGAAAATTGAAGTAAACCCTACCATCAGTGAATCCATGACCTAATGGAATGCAAACTCAACAGTATGGGACTCCTACAATGAAATGCAAAAGAGCAGATTTTGATCACTGATGGCAGTGTGAAACACTAACACTAACATTGGCTCCAATGGGGATGGTAGTTCCTTGGAGGTGCCAAGAACACCATAGACCTAGTAGCATTATCCATTGGGCGTGTAGTAAGAGAAAAAAAATACATGAGTGAATACTGATGACTCAAAGACACAAACTGAATTGAAACTAACTCAATATTAAAACACAACTAACAAACTGGAAAAGACACTCGAAGTGGAGCTTATTCAATAAAACCTACTCTAACTGTTTCATTCATCACCTGATCAAGTGAAATGAAACAACCAATGCAACCAAGTAAGCATTTTAGATGTTGTTTGAATTCTCCACAAGTTCTTGTTTATGAGAACAAAGAGAAAACTACTGCAATGCAACTCCCATGAAAACTTGTAAACAGATCCAAATTTTCCCAGATTGAATAATATGGATGCTCTATCTGACTCCAAAAAAACTGCATAAGGATCTTGAAATTCATGTGCACTCAGACTTAGCTCATCCAATGGATTACTTGCTTTTTCTCATACCATGAATGAAAACATTCATCTAAGCTTTGCGACAAGACTCCTACTGAAAATGATAAAGAAACCGGCTGCCGGATCAAGTTTGTATCAATACTTTTTCCAAGCTCACAGTTAGCTAATGGAGAAGGACTTTGACTGCAGACATCATCCAACACATTAGCTATTGGATCGTGAAAAACTTGAAAAGACTATTGCAACCCATTTTCTATTGGTTCCATTGAGATTGGATGATTTTCTACAGGCTGCCCATTTGAAGATGTACTATGCGAAATTCCTTTCAAAAACTAAAATGATTCAAAACATAATGGTACGGAATCATCTTGTATCATTTGATCATATGTTCGAGCTTCCAAGTCTTCATCTACAACCTGACTTTCAATGGCATTCGGGGGCTGCAAATGTAGATATGAGAAGTCTTGAACAATGATTTCATTGCCCTCAAGATAGTCCAAATCAAAACTTATCGACAATTGATTTTTGATTGCATGAAAGTTGTCTCTGATGAACTGAAATGTATAAAAACAAAAAGGCAAAGATCCTTCACATACTTCAAAATTTTCTACACTTTCCTCCTCACTTCCAATGATATCTAATATGCAACGGCTGATCACTGTATTCGTGTTGCTGAAAGTGAACTTTCTCCTTCCACAAACCAGCTACTGATTCGTCTGCAAGATTAGCTTCTATTTGGAGAACATAATCATCATCATATTGATCAAACTTAGGGAAATCATCAGTATAAAACACATCACCAATCATACATGTCAGGTCAACAGATCTCTCTTCTCCAAGATGGTCTATAAAACAATCATTATCAAATCTATGACAACTAGGATTAGAAACAAAATGTTTTGGATCAGCCACTTGTTCTTCTTCAATCAGTGAGCCGTGGTCTTGAACATCATACTCATTCCTTGTGGTGATATTTTGCATCATCTCTTCCACTGCACTTACCAAAATGTCGAGGTTTACATCTAAAGATGTCGATTCCTCTAGATCTATGCTCTTCATCTCTTCTTCCTTCAAATTTTCCCTTCTGATTAGCAAATTAGCCTCTACATCTACTGCACTTTCATCTCTTCAAGTGTTGCAAGGTTCCTTTCCCTCAGTTGAAACTCCATTTCTGGATCAAAGGCATTTGGGTAGTGCAAGAGAGCAGATCTAGGAGGAGGCCCTATATTAACCGACATCGAAAAATTGACTTGGTTAAACCTGGTAGAAAACTATTGTATTTCTCCCTTGGCAGTCTATTCAGCTGGTTATACTCTTCTAGAATCAAGAAAGGGTTCTATCTGACCACCCACTTGTCAAAGAACACTTTGACGAACTACTGGAAATCTGAAATGCTTGCATCAGGCAGGGGTTTGAACCAACTATTGACTTTGCCTTGCAAAGAAAGAGCAAAAAACCTAATATTGACATCCTCTTCATCAACTTCAAAAAGGTCAAGAAAAGACTCAAAATTCAGTACATGTATCTCAACAGTGATGTTGTCACATTCACCATCAAATCTTGGTAGATATAGGTAATGATTTTTAGGGAAAGCATGGGATATAGGAGGTAAAATCAGAGGCTTGTATCTATTCAGAATTTTACAGGGTATAGGAATATGTACAGAAGTTGTAGAATTATTCTTGATCTCTTGAGGCTCATCAGTTTGAAGACGCTCATCATAAAATTCGGAAGAAGGGTCTTGATCAAGATCAAAGGCATGTGAATATTTTGTATTCACAATCTTCAAAGGGAAAGAATCAAATGTAGGTCTAGGATCTTTTCTCAGATACAATATACTTCGTAAAGCCTTCTTGACATTCTCAAGAAAAGAGAAGAAATAATTTATAACAAAGAACATAATTTCTTGGATGAAATTCCAACTTGAATACCTGATCTTTCCATATTGTCCTTTCAGGTTTCTGCTGGTTGGGTTCATCCTCTAGTGGAGTCCTTGGATCTGATCTCGAAACTGATTTGGAGTCGCCAGGTGAATGATTTCAGCCTTCCGGTGTCTGATCGTTGTCCACCATCAACAATTAGATCTAAACTTGATACACTTTGCTGAGGAACATAAAACTACACTCCCTAGTATGGTCGCCACTATGTTATCACCTAGATTTGGCTCAGGCTAAAGAAGGCAAGCTTCCAGGGTAACCACAAACCAAGCTTAACCTGGTAGCTAGCCCTACCAGGCAAGGAGAGCGCTCTCTCCTTATGGATCTCCGTCAAGATGATTGGATCAGGAACAAGATTTTATGCTAGTTATAGTTGCTCAAGGGTTTTGTTTGAATTTGTTGGTGTTTGCTGGATCAGATGGAGCTGGGTAGTTTAGGTCTGGGAAATTAGGTCAGAATGTAGGGTGTTCTATGGGGCAAGGTAGGTATAGGCTTTACCACTTGTAATTAAGTGAGACGAGGTGTATAAGACCAATGAGGAGCTGTGGAGGGCATGTGGAAATCATGGATCCTTCTCAAACAACATAAAACATATAATATTGAATGATTTCCCAAGGTAGAGCACTGCAAACAATGGATTCTACCTATCTATATTGATATAATTCAATTAGAAGTAGTGAAATAGATGATGACATACATATAAAAATGGATAACAAAAGAAGAAACTATGCAAAAGCACCATACCACATGTATCCCATAAAAATAATTGCAATTCCTATTAATTTCCTTGCCAAACTGCTTACAATGGTGTACAATCAAGCTCAGAGCATCCAAGTGACTCCAACCCCTCCTAATGATAAATAAAATAAATGATATAGAAATAAAAACCACTTATCTTGACCAACAAGGCCTAAATCCATGAGAAGAGGGGTTGTTTCAACCATTTCCCAACTAAGAACTGGAATATAGGTAGTCAAACAACCTGCCTCTAAAAAGGTGGAAACATATTCATTTGCCTCAAAACCACCTCTAACTAATGAATCTACCCTCTAACACTATTTTACTATTACATTTACATGCCATGTCATCAATTACATGAGTGAAATCATCCATGAGAAGAGAGAAATCCAATTTACAGTCAAAACAAATAAATTTTGGTTTTCTGAGCAAAAAGTCCATAAGCGCAACACCACTGGTCCTAAGTGCAGCACCACTTTACACTTGCTTTTGGAGGCCTTCCACTTAGCCAAATTGAGCCCACGATAGCTCATTGGAAAGGTATTCAAGTATAGTTTCTGGAACACCTAGAGTTTGTGATTTTGAAGGTAATTTTCCCCCTCAAAACTTGCATCTCCCAAGACTGCTTTTGTGTGTCCAAAAAGAGGCAAAAAGGTCATTGTTTGGTAGTTTTTGGACCTTTTGGTGAACCAGATCTGCTCCAAAACTTCTGAAAATTTGCAGGGTCCATGTCCTCATCATTATGAATCCAACAATGTCAACCTTTCCTCCAATGGATGCCTCAGGGAAAAGCGTAGTGCAAGGGAAAATTTTCTGTATGAAAAATTTCAAAATTTCAAAATGCAAAAACTCCTCAAAATTTGCCCAAATTTGGCATGGAGCACCACCATCAAGTACTTTGGTTGGCCAAGGAGGCTTCAACCTATATTGCTCTTTCTTGCCCTCTATTTCTCTCCTAAACCTAGCTTTTAGCTTCCTGATCGTTCCATGAGGACCTGTTTATGACTTAGTTGTTTGTTTTCTCGCTCCAAGGTACATGATGACAAATTTATATCTCTCTAGGTTGTCTGTCAAGGCTTGTATTTAGGCTTCTTTCTCCTGAATAATGAAATATTTGACATTTTCCATCTCTTGAGCATCTAGATCAATGATCTCAGTGTCATGCTGCTCAGGCTCATCATCATGCTCAAACTCACTTCCTTTGTCCATGATTTAGCTGACTCTCCTAGTTTGCAGTTTTAACAATGTATGGGATGGGTGTTATGTGCAATGGTTGTGGAGGAATGGATGTGAGTGAAGCTATGGGCAAAACATGAGAGGGAGAGGGTTTAGGGAGTAATGAATGTATGGTAGAAGGTGATAATAGTGATGAGGATTAAGGGTTTAGTTTATAAGGTAAGTGGTAGGGAGAATCAAAGAACTAGGGTTTTATAGTGGGAACTAGGGTTTTGTAGCGGAGATTAGGGTTTCATATTTGAGAGTGAAAACCATGAAATTCTTCACAAATGCAAACTAAAAAAACAAGGGAGGCAATGATACTTACTTGCCAAGTAGTGAAAAGGAGGAAATTTGGCACAAATCAGAAGCTAGGAGAACTTTTTGGCTTGGCTGGCCTAAGCACAGCGCCACCACCCAGGAGCGCAGTGCCGGTTTGTAAGCGCAACACCAGTTATAATTTATACTATGAAACTTTTCCAGGAGCACAACGCCACTTCAAGACGACTTTTGACTACCTTCCAGATGTCCAAATTGGGCGTGTGATAGCTCGTTGGAAAGCTTGTCAAGACTACTTTCCATAACTTCTTGAATTATTCAATTTGGAGTTCATTTTGCCTATCAAAATCTCAATCGCCGAAGATTGGTAAAAATGTGCATAATGAGGCTGCCAGAATGCATAGTGCTGTTGCAGTCAACTTTTGAAGGTCTTACTCAGCTCCAAATTAAGCTCATGATAGATCATTGGAAAGCTCTTTGTGTCTAAATATCAGTTTAATCATCAAGTAAGTCATTTGGTCATTCCATCTAGGAGAAACATTTATTTTACCAAGGTCACTCCAGAGGTGCATTAATCCTCTTGAGGCAAATGATGTTTTCGACATTTCTCCCAAACCGTGAAACCTTTGTAAAAACTGAAAAAGTTTTTTCTTCTTGGGTTAATTATAGACAAAAGACTCTCTCACTTTTTTCAAAGTCATCTTTTCTTTCTAAGAAACATAGTTTGAAGAAAAATCGTCCCTTATGTGTGGTGAATGGCTTCTTCCTTGGAATGACTTCTTGACAAATGATGGAGACCTGATGTTTGATGATATGAAATGGCCTCATACCTTTTGATATCCCTTATGCCTCCTCTGCTCAGATATCTCTGATCCCATAGACAACCCTAGCTCAGTGGGAGAGGAAATTAGCGTTTAGTTCTTGTTCTCTTTTGCTTTTGCAGGTGGATTTGTGCTCATGATAACTTGATTGTTTGCAATGGCAGGTGCTTGGAAAAATCACAAGATGTTTAGGAGAAGCTGGGAACCAATATTACATATGAAAACATAAAATTACATCATTAATGGAGATAAAAACAAATACCATGTTTTCAAGGTGAGACCTACATAGGGCTTTCAAAACGATAAATTATGGCTTTGCTAATCATTATTGGCCTCCTCATGTCCTTGCTGATCATTATTGGCATGCAATTATTGGATTTGACCATGGTGGGAGCCTAAAACCAAATGAGACCAAACCCTAAGACCTAATGAAATGAATTGCAAAGGGAACATGAGCCATGATTGAAATATATGGAAGAGGATCAGCAAGTACAGATCATGAGGGAAAATTGAAGTAAACCCTACCATCAATGAATCCATGACCTAATGGAATGCAAACTCATTAGTATGGGACTCCTACTATGAAATTCAAAGGAGCAGATTTTGATCACTGATGGCAGTGTGAAACACTGACACTAAGAATTTGGACTTTCCATTATTCTTATGGGGTGAGGCATCACTGACAACTTTGTACATTAAAAATAGAGTCCATCATAAATTTATGGAATGTATGACTCCTAAAGAAGAACTATCTAGAAGGAATCTTGAGGTTGGTAATATAAGAATCTTTGGTTTCTTGTCTACATCCATGTTCTTAAGGATAAGAGGAACAAACTTTAGCCTTTAGGACATAAAGGAATATTTGTTGGTTATACTGAATCATCAAAGTATTAAAAAATATACAATCCAGAGAAACGATAAATTGAGGTCAGCCAAGATGTCACATTTGATTAAAAGGTGGCATATTGGAAGTCTAAAGAAGTATCCATTCATTCTTTCAATGAATTGAAACAAGAAGCTTCAAAGGAGGAGCATTCAAGTTCTATAAAGAGTACCCGAGGGCTAGAATGACCTCATGATACATTGGAACCAATTATTGTCCCAGAGATAAGGAAGAGACCAATATGGCTTTAATCTACATTGGAATAGGTAGAAGGATGTGCATCTCTTGATGGAACATCCAAAGAAGTCAAGAAATCCAAGAGGTTTTATAGCTATGTATCTCTCATGATAAATTTCATTGATGCAAAGAAGAAGTAGCTAGCCAACAAGTGTGGAAGGAAGTAATGAATGAAGAATACTAGTCAATCATGAAGAATGATTTCTGGGAGATTGTGTTGAGGCTTGAAGCTAGGAAGTCCATTGTGACTTCCAAATGGACATAGAAGATCAAGCAAGATGTAGATAGGAGGGTTGAAAAATACAAGGAACGATTTGTGGCTATAGGTTTCTGCAAGAAAGAGGGGTTATACTATTATGAAACCTTTTCTCTATTAGTCAGGTACACCTCCATCAGTCCATCATGTCTATTGTTGCTTCATTGGGACATAAATTACATCAGATGGATATGAAGATTGCTTTCCTTAATGGTGTGATTGAGGAATAGGTGTACATAGAGCAACCTCAAGGATTCTAGGTATATGGAAAGGAATGTCAAGTTTGTAGGTTGAAGAAGGCCTTGTATGGACTCAAGCAAGCTCCTAGAGCTTGGTATGCACACATTGACTGTTAGCATTATGGGTAACGTTTCATCCTTGATGGAAAACTAATTGATAAAGATGTACTTGATGTTAAAATTAATGACTGTGGAGGTGATGAAGACTTGTACATATGATACAGATGATGTGGATAGAGAAATCACAGACGGATGACATTTTAGTGAATTTTGAAAAAGTATACGCAGTTCCTATGAAGGAGGGTCACTTACATACGTAGGTCCTATAAGAAAAAGTCGTGTACAAAATCTAAACCATGAAATTCTGGATACTAGGGGTCATTATCAAGGTATTGGCCCATAGTAATTAGAGCGACAACAATTATTTGATCCTTTCAAATAATACTAATGACATTACCAAGCGATTTACCTAGGATATTGACTAAGGAGCGAGATATATAAGGAGATGGAGATCAAGGTGTTAAGTGTGCAAGAAATGGGTTATCAATATGTGATTTGATCTAGAACAGGTGTGCACCAGGGAGCATGGAGATGGCTCATGTATGATAGATATGAAAAAAAAACATATTGCTTGATCTATTTACATTTGTAGCTAATGATGATAGATCTATGATGATATATAATGTGTGTATGTAACAATATGTGTGTCGATATTTGGGTTTGACAAATGTGTGTTATGTAGAAAAAGTATGATTCAGTGATTTAAGATATATACACTGGTTTTCCTATGAATGGCTGCATACATATGCAAATATGTTTTAGGAATGTCATGTATGTTAGTGTCAACATTTGCATACTACCATCAGTGATCAAAAATTCTCTTTTCATATCATATTAGGGTCCCATTCTAAATTTTTTGTCTTTCCACTAGGTTGTCATGCAAACATTTGGTCACCGAAGGTTTAATTAGGGTTTCCTTTACTCCTTTTATAAATTTACCCTTTGATGGCTCATTTCAACCTTGCTGAGTATCCATTATCCATAAAGTTAATGACATAATGCCATCACATTAGTCATGTCATCTTGAAATTCAGTCTTCAAGGTCTCATTAGGTCTTTTAGGGTTTTTCAAGGTTTCATTAGGTCATTAGGGTTTCCAAGGTTCCAATAAAACTCCATTCCATTGCATAAGACCAGCAAGAAAAGGGTGATAAAATAAAATTTCTTCACCATGTGAAGATGATTTGTAAAGAGAAATGCTTATTTCATCATGTAATTTTATGTTCACTATATGTAATAAGTATTGTTCCTAAGCTGCCAACTCAATCTCTATATGCCAACTTCATTAAAGCAAAGTCAAATTCGAAGGGTTCTCAAAGACCATCAAAATATCATTTTGTCAAAGGAAATAGTCAAGTGAAAGGGTAATGTTTCAAAAAGTTAAGTGAATGCCAAAGGCAATTGTCTTTTCCCAAGGGTGTCCAAATCATCATTTTCCACAAGCACTAAACCCTAATTTCCTCTCCCATTGAGCTAGGGTTGGCTATGGAATCAGAGACATATGAAAAGAGGAGGCCTAAGGGAGGTCATTTCAGCAAGTATGAGGACATTCCAACTCATAAAAATCATGTCTCCAGCATTTTTCAAGAAATCATTCCAAGGGACAAATCATTTGCCACACATAGGGCTATATTTTCTTCAAAGTATGTTTCCAACCAAACAGCGATGAATTTTACAAAAGTGAGAGATGTTTTTGTCCATAATAGTCCAAGGATGAGAAACATCCTTCATGTTTTACATAGCTGTTATGGTTTTGGAGAAATGTCAAAAATATAATTGCTACAAGAGAGTTGCTACACCTCTAGGATGACGTTGGGAAAATAAATATTTATCCCATCTAGAATGTCCAAATGACTTGATTGACGAGTCAAATGATAACTATATAGAAATATATTTCCAATGAGCTATCATGAGCTCAATTTGGAGTTGAGGAAGACCTTTGAAAGTGTCCTACAAGAGCACACTTCATTTTTGCATCCTCATTCTGCGATTTTTGACCAATGTTGGGAGAATTGATTTTTGAGGGACTATAATTGATCATTTTTAGTGCTTGATAGGTTGATTGTGTAGCCAAGAGAGCGATATTTCAAACAAGCTATCATGGACTCAATTTGGATTTCGGGAAGGCACTCAAACGCTGGTTTTAAGATGGAACTGCGCATGCATCAAAGGCGCTACGCACCTATCAAACTTCATCTGTAAGCTCTAAAATTTCATGCAAGTGCTCCAAACCTTCAACGCAGGGTTTCTTAACCTCTTAGAAAGTAATTAAGGCCTTAGTATACCCTCCTTACATTTCACAAGTCATCAATTCATGCTTTTAGGTTTCTTGTGTGAAACTTTGAGTTCTCAAAACTTGCAAACCCTAGTTTCATTCCCACACCTCCAAAAATATTCCTAAGACCCTACTATCCTCCCCACATCAAAGTAAACCCTATCCCTACCCCTGTATTGCTAAATCCCTATCCCAAATTTATTCTCCCTTAAACCCTAAGTCCTAGGCAGCAAATTCCTAGGCAGCCATATTTCCATACTTGTAATAAAATACCAATTCCCAAATCCCTTAAATATTTCAATCCCCTATCACCTCCCTAAGTTCCCTAATCCCTTGCCCCACTCCCTAAATTTTTCCTACCCTATTCCCACTCCAATTTCCTAATCCTTAGGGTTTCAAGACAAAAAGAACAAAAAAACACATCATGGAGGAGGAATATAGAGAATTTACAAAGGAAGAAGACACATAAGAAAGAAGGCCACACAAAGGAGGAAGAATATTGAGGTTTGAGCTTATCAACAATAGAGAAATAATGGCCTCACCCATGAAAATCACTTGTTTCAAGCATATGGGATGCTTTGATATTTGTGAAATGATACAAAGAGTTCGAAGCCGCCATATTTTGACTAGAGTTTTCATTTCAAATCTTAAGGACAATCAAGTGACCCTTGCTGGTGTAACCTTCACCATATCCTCAACCATCATTGTTGCTACTATTGGAATACCTAATGTGGATGAAAAGTTGATTAAAGCTCAAAAACTATATGATCAGTATTATCAACCATACTTGAAGCCTCAGTATAGGAATGAGAGAAATAAATTATTCCCTTCCAGTCACCTTCCAGATAAGTATGCTCCCATGATGAAAATCATCATGAAGTACTTCACTTGTGAAGGAAGATTTTCCAGACTTTACACATACCACATCAGATTGTTCATGCATTTCACAAGAGTCAAAATGCTTAAGATTCCTTATTATTTGTTCAGGAGCATTGAAAAAATGGCATACACAGTTCAGGGAAAAAATATGATCTGCAAATGAACAACCTCTTTCATCACTCTCTGATCAAGATCATTGTCCTCCATCACCTTAACCAGTTGAACATCTAATGGAACACTTTCGTTACCAATGATATTTTCACTACTTCACAAGCTCCACGTGCTTAAGATACGCCTTCTTCATCTCATCCCACTAATCATCATGCTGAAGACATACCCCCTCCATCTCAGCTCACTACATCTATCCCTCCATCATCTTAACCTATTTCACCATCATCATCACCGTTGTATGATCATACAGGGTCACCTAGCAGAGCTCAAGTCATCAAGCCTAAGAGGGAAGATTTGGGCACATTGGAATATACTTATTAGAGAGGTCATAGGCAAGTTTTTTCCCCACAGTTTATGGGAGGGGCCCTGCCTTCTTCATCAGCGAAACAGGTACACAAAGGCAAAGAAAAGATGATAGAAGCAAAGGTTTAGGTAGAGATAAAATATGCAAGAGGAGATTAGAAAACTTGATATCCTTGTTGAGGCCTCTTTCTGTGCTTGAAATACTTCATCGGCAGTTCATGTATCAATTTTGACAAGTTTTTGGGCATTTTTTGAAAATTTTGGGCTTTTGCACAAACTTTGACAATTTTTACACAGTTTGACAGTCATATGCGCAACACCTAGGCGTTGCGTACCTTTTAGAGGCCTCCAAATGCAAAACAAAGACCAACATTGGATTCAAAAGGTAGTAAACATGCAATTTTGACTATTGGCACATCAAAATTAGGCAATCTGACAGGGAGAAATGGCCAAATGCACCTCAAAAATCACATTTCTGCCCTCTTTTTAAGCTAGATGCTGAGCATAGGCGCAGTTTTGGGAGATTGAATTTTTGGAGGGTCAAATATTATCATTTTTAGAACCAAGTACATTTTTTGAAAACTAGACAGGACAGGCTTTCAAATGAGCTATCATGAGCTCAATTTGGACATAGGGAACCCCTTCAAAACTCAGTAGGAAGATGGCATTGCGCACAGACCAAAGGCATTGTGCATAGCCCACTAACACTGTGCATAGACCACTAACACTGCACATAAGACCAGAAACTGATATTTTGCTACTTTTTTCACACTTTCTCAGTTACTCAAGGAAGTTTTTGATTTTCTACTCATGAAACTGTTGAAAGTAAATGTAAATATCATGTGGATAACTTACCTAGGGTAAATACATTGGATAAATGTCATCATGAAGTCAAATGAATCAGTTTCATTGTAATTAGAGAGGAGTCACTTAGACCTCCCTACACTCTAGGTATCAGTTCAGATTTTTGTGGATCTCTTCCTCAACTCATGGATTCGATCCCTGAGGTTGGGAGGAGTTTGTTTTGAGGTCTATATCTTGTATTTTTCAGTCATTTCACAGGTTGGACTCAGTTGGATGTTGTACTAGTGATCAAAGACACCATTGTATCATATTTTGGCCAGTATTAATAGATGAGCTGCAGCGATTTATTTGGGATACATGTGGTATGGATGTTTAGCGTTGTTTCTTCTTTGTTATCATTTGTATGAATGCTTTGGTAATTTTCATGTCTGTTATATGGTAATTTTCAAGGTGATAGGTAGAATACATGTTTGCTCATGCTCTGTTTTGGGAATGTTATCATAATTTGTTCATATTTCTTCATTTTTGGAAGAATACATTTCCTATGCTCTTCCTAACTCCTCATCAGTCTTAAACTATTTCACCAAACCACCTTTTAAGCACTAAGCCTCCTGCCTACCTTGCCCCTTTGAATGTCTGCAATCATATCTGATTTTCCCTGACCTAGCCTCTTTGACCTAATACCCTCATCCAACAATAACCCAATCGAATCAAATCAAACAAACCTCTGCACTTTATACCTAGCCTAAAACCCTAATCCATCCAACCCTCTTGGTTGTGATTCTTTGGAGAGAGCCCTCTTCAACTTGGTAGGGCTAGCTAAAAAGTCAAAAGGTTGGCCTGTGGTTACCTCAGCTAGAATCTTCCTCAACCTTGGAGATCCGGAGGAGTGATAACAGTGTATATGCTCTAGAGTTTACAGTGCTGATAAGTGATGGAATTTGATGAGTTTTTTTTTATGTTTGTTGTTATCCGTTGATGAAGCCTTGATCATGTTTATCTCTGTCTAATATTTTTGATTAGGATGGTTGTTCATGATTGGAATATTGGTTAGTAATGATGCTACAGTGATATGTGATTGGTTAAATAATATATGTATGGTTCAATGGTTGATTCAGTGTTACAGTGATCTAGTAATTTTCAGTATTCTGAGATCTTTATGTAGGTATGACACAGAGGAAGCACATATATATATGGGTATGCTTTAAAACAATAGTGTATACATTCAGAAGTAAATATGATCATGGTTTGCAGTAACAACACTTTGTGTATGTGATAGTTAAAAATGTATGGCTTATTTATGAGTGGTTGGTATGATCTGATTATGATAGTTTATATTTGTTGTGGATTGGTTTGATTTAGTTGCAATGGTTTATTGAGATTCAGTTTAATGATTGGTTTGCTAATGATACACTGATTCAGTTGATTTTGTGATTGAATTCTAGATCAGTATTTAATTTGATATTGAGCATAATGTTGGAATTGGCTCCAATATGAAAATATGATGAAAGGTGGCCTATAAATTTTGATTTTTTGAGTCTGGTGGATCTAGTATGAAATATTATGAAACATCCTCCATAAAGGGTGCTAAGTTTTGGAGCCTTCAGTAAAGGAGTTAGAGCTTCCTTCCAGTGGTAGTTAGTAAATTTGTGTACGGGGTACGTGCTCCCTTCCGGTAGGAGTTGATAAACGAGATTAGGGAGTTGGAACTCTCTTCTAGTGGGTGTTGGAGAATGAGTGGAGGTTGTAGCCTCTTGCAAGTGGGTGCATGTGTATTGGTAAGAGTATGTGCCAATACCTCATTGTAAGAATATTTTCTTTACATAATAAGAAAAAGACAGAGATGATGACAATGGTGGTTTTCTCCCACATTGGGTTTCCGCCTAAAAATCTTGGTGTTCTCATGTGTTGTGGTGTTTCTTATGTGTGATGGTTTACTCTGCTCTACTGCATACTCAGTATGTACAATGAAATTAATAATGCACTAGTTAAAGATAAATATTTGATGGTACTTATGAAGAATTGGTTAACTATATATATATGATGTTTTCTTTCACTGAAGTCATGTACATACATCGGTTTCATAAAGAACAATAGTATACATAATTTAGAATAAGAAAATGAAAAGCTAAAGCGAGTTTTCACCACCCCCCCCCCCCAAGTATTTCTACTAACAATTAGTTTCAAAGAAGTTCGCTCAAGCAGAAGCTTAACTGCTTGAGAGTGGATCAAGGACAATGGGAAAGAAGAAAAAGAAGGCAACTCAAAGGAAGAATTCAACTTAGGAAAGAAGTGATAGTGATGCATATGATGTTGTGGCAATATTTGAATTTATAGGTTAGGAACAATCTATAATAGAAGATCAAGGTAAACCAGAAACAATGGACAATAAAGGTATGTTAATGATTAGTAATGATAATGATCAGTAATGGAAATAAAATATGAAGTCTAAGTCAATGAACAATGGGTCTGATGTTTGGAATTTAGTATGTAATGGTTGCACTAACACCCCTCCATATGATGAAGAATTGGAAAAGGACAATGTGGCATTATATGAAATCATTAGTCACATATCTGATTCAACATTAGGAAAGGTTATGCATTATGCAATAACAAAGGAATTATGGGATGATTTATAGGAAATCCATGAAGGAAGAACAAAGCTAGGTTTTTCATCAGGTGAACCAACAGGTGATATTTTTTTAGAAGATAAGTATGATAATAAAACAACCTTTGTTATGTCAGATAGAGTCACTGATTTAGAAGAAGACGAGTTAGAAAAGGCAATTAATCTTAAAATAAAACTTGTTTTTTCTTTGAAAAGGATTAAAAATGTTAAGAACAAGTTATAACAATTTGAGAACAGGGATCATGATAAATCAACGAATACTTAAACAATATTGTGAAGGACTTGAAGTTGAGATCGTCTCTCTAAGATCAGATCTTGAAAACTCAAACAAGTGACATGATGATCTACTTCAAGTATTTGAAGAATAAGAGAATGAGTTGAAGGAAGATATTATCAAATTAAAATAGCAAGTGGAAGAAGGAATGAGCAATCAATATCTTGAAAAGGAAGAAAAATACCAAGGATTGGAGGTTGAGGTAAACATTATAAAAGGAAAATTGGAAGAAAAGGACAAACATTTGATATTTCAAGATAGTACTAATATTTTGGATAACATTCTTAGTAGTTAAAGGTCTCCTTCCATTAAATCTAGTCTTGGTTTTCATGAACTATAAAGGGAGAATCTAAGTTCACAGGCTCGTGCAAGGAACTTGAAGGATAAAGAGATAAGAAGTTAACCATATCAACATCCAAGGAAAATGATTTTTTAAAGGAAACCATTTTCTCCCAATAATAGAAATATTAATCAATTCTCTCCTCTGATTAATGATGTTGAATGTTTTACATGTCATAACTACGAACACATTGCAGTAAATTGCAAAAGCAGATTGATCTCAAGCAAATAGCCACTTCATAGGAAGATCATCAGCTCCTAGGTACTCAGGTTTCTTTAAGGATATTATTTTTCTTGCAACATATTTGGTCACAAAACTATTGATTGCAGTATAAGGAACTTGAAATAGTAATATTATGATTCCTGTACTTCGTTTTCTGGTCATGTAAGATGTTATACTTGTAACAAGTTTGGGCATGTAGAAAAAGAATCCATGAACACGTCAACGGATCTCCATAGACAACATGGCAATAAATCAGATAAGAATATTGTTACCAAAATACCCAAGAAAGATGGATCCACTAACGTTTCTCATATTAAGCAAAAGGAGGAAGAAAAAATAAGGTGTGACCTTGCTCTTTTCTAATTGGAAGATGAAGATGAATGGTACATAGACGGTGGATGCCCTCATCACATGACTAGACATAAGAACAAGTTTGAATCTCTCAAGAAAAAATAAATGGTAAAGTTATTCTTGGAAATAATGCTCCAACAAAAGTTCTAGATAAAGGTAGAGCCAAGCTTAATAAGTATAGAAGAGAAACTAATGTATTGTTAGTTAAAGGGCTAAAGAAACTGTTATGAAACCAGCTCAAGAAAAGATAGAAAAGATAGATCAACGCTTTAGAATTCAGCCTTTTCGAGGGGGCAACCTCCTTTACATTATATGGTTGTAGCCGTAGAAATACCCAATCACCTACAAAAAAACTTCTTTCACTGCGATATTGATCTTCCTGTTGTTTCATTCTATTCTGTGCCAACACGAGGTTATCCTTTAAGAGTTGGAGGACTTGTTGTTGATGTTGATGTGATGTTCCACTGCTTGAACCTTAGAATTTTCTCTTAAATATGACGTGATGGATGGTGGTTCATACCCATAA
>APFE031160864.1:53009-96844 GCA_000404065.3 Pinus taeda
CATCTTTCTTTAAACCATCCATCTTAGATTCTGTTCCTTTTTGTGTAAGGGACAGTTGTTGCACTTGGTCTTGTAATTTTGATATATCATGTTGCATTTCTTCCTCTTTTTCATGAGTCATGCTAGAGCTTTCAGGTTCTTTACTAGGTGTTTGCATTTTCTTTCCTCGGGGCTTCAGTTACCGATAATAATTCTCTACTATGCCCTTTGAATTCCTTCAAATAAATTTTCAAACCAATCTTAAGCAAAAATTTAAGAAAATCTACACACCTTTTTTCACTTTGTAGGAGCTCGATATTGCCTCTGATGTATCTCTGTACTTTCCAATCATCTAGTTCTAAATTTTTGACCTGTCGTAGCCCTCTGTTTCCTCTTTCCAATGCCACAAGTCTGACCCAAATTCGATTCTCTAAGGAAGAGTTATGCGAAATCTCCCACAGTGACTTGATTATAGACTAGTTCAATAGATCGAACTTGTACGACGTGCCACGAGTCACTGTTGCAACCTTTGGATTTGAAAATTTTCCACAAGAAACTACAGTCAGTCCTCTTTCTGTACCTTCTTACAAAATTTCAATCCGATGCTCAGAGAGAAAGTTATGATGATTTTCCCCAGGTCACCTGTTTTGAATGTAATTCAGGAGTCTCTAAAAAGACCAACTTCCTCCGATCATATCTCTGCAAATATCGTGCAAAAGGCTCTGAAATTCTGACCCAAGGTTCAGCACGATTTATTCTCAAATGGGTTTTTATTGCGACTTCTGAAACGTCACAGAAAAAAAGTTATAGCGAAAATGCCACGATGACCTGTTTGGAGCAGCGAAACCCTAGAATCCAAAGCTCTGATACCAAATGTTATGAAACCAGCTCAAGAGAAGATATAAAAGATAGAAACTCAACGCCTAAATCAGCCTCTTGAGGGGGAAACCCCTTACATACAAAATGAACAATCTTTGGATGATACAAATACACAACCTCTTTTTCTATATAGGGTCAAGGATTACATATAACCCAGCTGACCTAACATATAATATAAAGCCACAAAATAACAATAGAGGGATTATATGGGGCACAATAATAACAATATGGGGGCAATAGGGGCACAACAATATAAATAAGGGGTACAACTACCATAGTAATGGGGTAATCACTAGTATTATAGGGACCCAACAGAAACACATTCTAAGTGCAGGTCAAATGGTTGAAAAATGAAATATAATTGTGTTTGCATCAACTAAATGCAAAGTTATAGAAAAAGAAACTGGAAAGGTTATAGCAAGAGGATACAAAAATACAAACAAATTATATGTGCTATTAAAGAAGAATTTAGGCAGAAATAAGAGGTATAGTTCCTCTTCTTCAGAATCAGAGTAAAAGAAGATAGTCCCCACTGCAATCTATTTCACTAACAGTGTCTGCAAAAGTGAATATGAGGTATATAACCTCATGAAGAATGGGTGATGATTTTTAGGTCCATAGGATCATTGATGTATGATCTCAGGGGGATCTATGCACATGTATCTAGATGATGATTCCCTATGATGTTTTTATATTTTGATGATGTGTATTACTGACAGTGTATCTAATGAAGTAACAGTGAACAAGAATAAAGATGTCACATTTAGGGGGAGTTGTAGTTATGAAAATCAACATTTTGTATTTTGTATGAGGATCTTATGAAATACAGTCACATATATACACGGTTTTTTATCTAGATAGTCATGTATATTTCTTAATGATGAATAAAAAGTGGGACAGATTCATGGGGAGCCTCCCATATGTTTTTATCAATTGGCTATTGGCATGTTGGCATTGACATTGGTTTAATGCAGACTATTAATAATTCCCATATGATTCTTAGGAATGATGTTCGTGGGTTCTTGCAAAATGTTATAGTTGTTGTGGTTCTTTGATGGATTTACTAATTGATGAGATGTATATGATCAGATTTAACAGTGAATATTTGTCATAGGTTTAGGGGGAGCATCTATTATTCTTGTAAATCGTCCATTGTTGGCATTATAGTTTCTTAAGAATTCCTTGTTGCATGATGATGTTTATGATGAGTACATATCATTTCTAATGTATGATTATTGGTGTTATTACTATTGAAGATATATATGATGTTGTCATTATGTCATGAGTTATAAATGATGCATGAATTTTATGTGGTCAAGTTATGAATGGTGCCTATATGTTGCTTGAGTTTCATTTAATAAAGTAGTTGATGGTACCTTATTCTTCTTGTTGTTAAATCTTGAAGATATGTTCATTGAAGATGTTGGTCAATGATGTTGATCAGTGCTTGTGATACTGGAGGTACTCTTTGTTTTCTCATATGTTGTTGATGCATATGCTACATATGGTGTTGTGGTTCAAAAGATTGATATTGCTACTTGTGGATTATGGATCGTACTATATTTAGAGAAAGCACATTTACCTTGATGACATGAGATCGAGGAGATAAGTTGATGACAAATATTTATCGCACTATCTTATGGTGATGCTTGGAAGTACTGCACATTTGGTCACATGTTGATGACATTGGAAAGATTAAACTGCCTCATATTACATATTGAGGATGTTCATGTTGTTTTATTTGTTGTTGCTATCAGATGATTATGTTACATATGCAAATATGGTGCATGGTGGTTTCTGATAACTATCATGGTCTTGCTACCTCATTATTGAGGTTCTTGTTTTTTGTTATAAGTGTCATATATGTCCCTTTATGTAAAGGTCATGGAAATACTCATGTTGCAATCATTGCAAAATTCAGTCATGTATGAGCTATTGGGTTCAAGTCATGTCATGTCATGTATGTAATCCCATTATTTTGGGAGATGGATGTAAATTTTGGGTCAAAAATATAAACCCAAGATGTTGGGTGTCTGATGTAATTATGAGTCATCAGTGATAGGAAATGTCATATTTGGTTGAGTCTTAAAGTCTTGTGCTCTATTGAATATCTTCAAAAGGTTCAACATATGCTCAGGGGGGCATGATCATAATATAGATGTCATGATTCATATTTATCCGATCAGACCTACAATGATTAGGACTACAAGGGAAGTACTTCATTCAACTTAGTTCAACCCTTTGCAATTGATGTCAAAGGGGGAGAGAAGATTGGTGTTTGGAGAGAGGTATTTGAAGAGAAGTCTTGGTGTTTGCATGTGTGCTTGCAGGTGGTGTCCAAAAACCAAACTGGTTGCCATCATGTCCAATGGGTAATATTGTTGCCATTATGGCTAATGTGTTGTCCTTGATGGAAACCTGACTGATAAAGATATACTTGATGTCAAAATTAATGACAGTGGAAGTAATGCAAACTTGTATAGATGCTACAAATGATGTGGATAGAGATATGACAGATGGATGACAATTTATTGAAGTTTTAGAAAGTATACATGGTTCCTATGAAGGAGGGTCATGTACATACATAGGTCCTGTGAGCAAAAGTCACATACAAAATATGAACCATGGAACTATGGATGCCAAGGTCATTACCATGGTATTGGCCCATAGTGATTGGAGAGGTAATGGTTATTTGATCTCGTCAAATAATACTAATGATATTACCAATGGATTTACCTAAGGTATTGACTAAGGAAGAAGAGCTGGAGATCAAGGTGTTAAGTGTGTAGGAAATGGGTTATCTATATGTGATTTGATTTGGAACAAGTGTGTACCAGGGAGCATGGATATGGCTCAACTCTGATAGATCTAAAAGAAAAACATATTGCTTGATTTGCTTACGTTTGTAGCTAACAATGATAGATATATGATGATATAATGATGTTCATATGTAACAATATGTGTTTCAAGATTTGGGTTTGATATATGTTGTGTTATGCAATGAAAGTATGATTGAGTGATTTAATATTTATATGTTGATTTTCCTTTGAATGGTCACGTAGGCACGTTGATCTATCTTTGTAGGGTCACATATATATTCCGAGATATTGTTTTCAACATGTTAAGATCTATACATGGGTGTTATGCATGGTGGTTGCACACATACATTGATATATTTCATGAATGTCGTGTATAAGCTCTAGGGATTGCAATGTTGATAAATTATGACATTTGATGAGTTTTGTTCAGTTTGCTACTGTTTGTCGATGAAGTCTTGAATGTTGATCTCTATTAGATAGTGTTGATTGGGTTGGTTCTTCATTATTAGAATATTGGTTAGTAATGATGATACAGTGATATGTGATTGATTTGTGATTGGTTCAATAATCTATGAATAGTTCAGTGCTTGATTCAATGTTACAATGATCCAGTAATTTTTAGTATTCTGAGATTTGTATGTAGGTATAACACAAATGAAGTGTGTATATACATGGGTATGCTTCAGAACAATAGCATATACATTCCAAAGTAATTCTGATCAAGGTTTGCAGTAAAACCACTTTTTTGTGATAGTTTATAGGGTATGGCTTATTTATGAGTGATTGGTATGATCTGGTTATGATAGCTTATACCTATTATGGATTGGTTTGATCTAGTTGCAATGATTGATTGAGATTTGATTTAGGAATTGGTTTTCTAATGATATAATGATTCAATTGATTCTATGATTGATGATCAAATTTAGTATTCAGTTTGATATTGAGCATAATGTTAGAAGTGTGTCTAGTATGAAAATATGATGAAAGGTGGCCTACATATTTTGATGTTTTGAGTTAGGTGGATCCAATATGAAATATTATGAAATGTGGTCCATAAAAGGTGCTGATGGTTGGGGTATTCACTAAGGGAGTTAGGTATTCCTTCTAGTGGTAGCTAGTAAATTTGTTCAGGGGGTAGGTGCTCCCTTCCGATAGGAGCCAGTAAACAAGATTAGGGGGTTGGAGCTCCCTTCCAGTGGGTATTGGAGAATGAGTGGAGGTTATATCCTCCTATAAGTGGGTGCTTTCATGCTGGTAATAGTCTACGCCATTACAATATTGTAAGAATATTTTCTTTATATAATAAGAAAAAATACAAAGATGACGAAAACGATGGTTTTCTCCCACATTGGGTTTCCACCTAAAAATCTCGGTGTTCTCAAGTGTTGTGGTGTTTCTTATGTGTGATGGTTTACTCTACTATTTACTGCATACTATATGTTTGATGACATTAATAAAGCATTGGTTAAAGATACAGATCTGATGGTACTTATGAAGAATTGGTTAACTAGATATATGTTTTCTTCTGACTTAGTTACTGGAGAATCCACAGTAAGAACCATTTTTTGCCAACGTTTCAAATCCCAACCGGGATCCATCATCAAGACCAATTGAATGCTTGATAGAAGAAGAGCTAATTTGAGAGATATCCCTAGATATAGTACTTTGGATCTAGAACAAAATAAAAAAGGAACATGTAGATTTCCCTAAGTCTAATACAATCAAATCATCAATGAAAAGAAGAGTGAGATGATCTCATACCTTTTATCAGATGTTGTCCTCGTTGTTTGTTTGAAATTGTGTAGCTTTTAACTTTGTTCTCAATGCTTCTAAAACAAAGACTTGTAGACAACAAAAATAAACAAACATCAAAGAAGATATAATCCAAAAATGATTTGATAAAACTTACATATATATATGATCAAGGAAATATATACCAAAAATTGCCAAACATATAAACAATAATTGTGGGAAAGGAAAGGAACATATAACTATATTACGAGAAAGAAGAGGTTATAGCCTAATGTTGCCTTGATGTCATAGGTCCCCTTGCAACTATCCCTTGTCTCAACACCTTTCCTTCAAAATCCTTAAGACCATAGGTTGGATTCTATAGTAGAATTTCTCCAAAGCCAAACCCTTTTTGAGATAAACCAAGAACCCTCTCTCAATGGAAGATGGTTATATTTATATGATTTTGGGGAGGATAAGAAAAGGAGGTTATGATTCAGACAAATTAGGGAAGTATCCAAACCGATTAGAGTAGATGTCATCCGTGAGGATTATCTTCTAGAAACTTCTTGTTATTTTTATTTTTCCCTTCAATAAAATAATGTTTCACCTTGTAGTGGAGAAACTTATGATAGTGTCATAGTTTTATAGTTATGAAACCTACGAAAATCAACTATGTTGTAGGTTGTCAATGTGAAACCTACGACATCTTCTTGAATTAGGGTTTTTGAAGGGATTTGAACAAGTTTTTGATCTTTTAGGGAGAGAATGTTCTTCCATATTCTTCAGGAATTAATGTCAATAATGATTTGGATGACAAAGGACACGGGTACGACATTGATTTCCATGAATGCAACATAGTAATGTGTGAAAAAAGATAAGTCAAGGGTTCTATAGGGCCTTCCTTGACTAATTTTTTAATAACATTAAACATTTTGTAGTGCAAAAAGTACTAGACCAATTGGGGTTTCCATGGGATCATTCTAGAATGTGTTAGTTATGCCAAAAAAATATCTTAGTGCCAAAATACTTATAAGAGGGGATGCTAAAGGACTTAGCCACTATAGATCTACATTGCTCCTCCCAATAAAAGCATGTGACATCCTTGAAAAATCCTCGACTCCACAGATTTGGCTTTTCTCTAAGAAAAATTACAAGCTCAAAGTCCTATGCATGTAAGAAAAAGATGAATCTCTGAAACATTGTGACTAACACTAAGCCCCTTTATTTTCATTAGCTCCTTTAGGGGAAAATATTTTATAAAAGGGGTGAAATAAACCTAAAATCCATCATGGCATTGGATGTTAGAATTGCCAACTTCCCTTAGAACATATTACCTCATGTATCTACACAAAATATAAGTCCAAACCATCCAAGAAAAAAATCCTAAGGGAACTTAGAAGTGCCACCAAGTGTTATCACAATGGTATTTCTCTTATTTTAAGTTGGCTCTCCTTCGACACAAAAGGGGTTTCCCTAAATGAAATTTTGAAATTAACCTTTTATAACTCTTGATATTAAATTATACTTAACAATAAAATATTTATGAAATGTAATAGATATTAAATAGTGAATTCAAATATATGAATCCCTTATCCTTAACCAATAGAATCAAAACACTTCGAAAATTTAGCAATAAAAACTCAATAATAATAATAAATATTCAATCACTAAAAATAAAAACAGATGTACATGAGTCCTCCTTAATTATAATAATACTAGATATTCATTTTCTACCTAAAATACTATGTATCTTGAAAATATATAATAATACCCTTATTATATACTTTCTTCATCACATAATTATAACATGGGACATGAATTAAAATACAACCCTAAAACAATCCTTGTACATAAAATAAAGACTATACAAAATTATGGGTACTAGAGATGAAAACATCGTCACTTTTCAAACTTCTGAAAAATATCTCTAAACTATCAACAACATTTCTAGCCAAGAAGAGAGAGACAACGAAACAAAATGACTTCATGGTATATAATTGCAGTCTTGAATATTTGCTCAAAACCTACACTAGATATCTTCACTCTTAATCCAATTGTCTTGAGCTTTATTCATATTAAAAATACATCTTAACTAACTCAAAACAAAATTATATATATATATATATATATATATATTATATATAATATATATATATATATATATCTATTCTCACAAACCAGCCTTTAAAAGTGTCAAAATAATTCTAGCATCACCTCCTCATGCTTAATATCCCATATAAGATATAAGTGTTTCTTGATTGTGTGACACTAATATTTTTAGGCAAGTTCCCTCCCTCAATCACGAATAATTCATCTTAAACAACCATTTTAATTCCCTTCATATAGTTGTCTAAAGGGGTTGCTTCATTGACTTGGCTTCAAGAATTCCTTAACACTTTCATAAATATGTGCCCCATAAATATGTCCTAGAACGCTGCAACGCTGCATGACTCTGTAATTAGGGTGCAATCATCTTTGTAGGGGATTTAGAATGCCACCTGTTATTATGAGATGTTTCATTTAAGTATCATATAAATAATAAACATGTAAAATAGTGCCTTAAAATATGTGGAATATACCTTATGAATATGATTTTCGAAATGCGTCGACAAAGGTCTATCTATATGTGATTTATGCTGAAGCTCTCCTTATAAATATGATTTTCTTCAAATATACAAATATGTTGAGGGAAATGTGTACATCCATGCAAATTGACTTTAATGAAATATTAGTGGTCAATACGAGTGAAAATGATCCTTCATCTCCCACACTTTGCATGATGAAATTTTGATCCTCAAGCAAAGCAATGCTATAGAAACATTAATATCACTTAGGATATCTTGATATAATTACTAGTTGAAACAATAAGTTTGAAATATCAAGCTAAGGTGATTGATAAATACAAACATTAATGTCACTTAGGAGATCTTGATATAACTACTAATTGAAACAATAAGTTTGAAATATCATGCTAAGATGATCCATTTTTCTTTGTTAATATTTTCCATTTATTTTGATATTTGAATTTTTATAGTTGATGTAATATATTTTTCATATTAAGTGATAAGTTAATAGGAAAGTATAATTTTGTGGTGGTATTTATATTTTATGACATATTAAATTATAATAAGAAAGTGTTTGATTTTTTTTTTGAACCGAGGTATTTGTATTATTCAACAAAATAGAATTATAAAGTTTTGTGTACATTTCTTTTGGGAGTGTATTTCTCTTTATCACACATCTAAAAGCACATATTAGATTTAGAAGTCCTTATATATTCCCCAATATAAAAAATCACCAGAGTTATGTGACTAGACCATCGTAAGGAGCATGACTCCACACTCTAGTACAATACTAAACCACATAAGAAACATAGATTACCTAATGAGACTTGAAGCCAAGCTTCGCTAATACAAAACAAGAGCGCCTAGGATGTTGATATATGCATATAAAATATCATACATTACAATACTGAAACATATAATTGACCCGATGATCCACAAATTTGCCAAGGATGGGATTAGTATTAGCTAGAATGCACAAAAATTGCCCCATGGAGCAAACACTAAGACATATATCATAACGAGCCATCATTCCAACAAACTTAAAGAACTTCTAGATAAACATGTGTCTGCACCAAGACAAGCTAGTAATCACAGCTAAAATTCAATACCTCCCAAAAATATAAAGAAGCCAAGAAGCACGAGACGAAGACTGTAGAACAAACTGCCTCGCCAAGAGCTATCCCACTTGGACATTGCTCATTTTCCTAGGAAGATATTGTTGTAGGTACCCTTAGACTAGACCCCAGAGGATCCAACGAATCACCATTACCAGAACCATGGGTGTTGTGTCCTTCCACGTGTGTTAGGTGAGAAGCAATCCTGTCTAGATAGAAACATTGGTTCCAAAGCATCCTTTAAATGCCTTCCAATGAAGCGAAGACATTGTACCTCCAACTTGCTTTTCTTTTAGGACCATACACAAGAGGGTCTTCATTTTCCAATGTAGAGCCACCAAATTTAGGTATTGTTTCTTCCTTCCCCTTGCATGCTCAAGGTCAAGAACCCATGCCAACATGCCCTCCATAATTTCAAAATTTGAATGGGATTGCCTATCAATCCTTGCTTGGGTCTCCAACTTTCAAATATCTGGTCTTAAGAGGAATTGCATTAAAATAGGTGAAAATCAAGTCATGTGCAAAGAGACACGCTCCTCGCTGACCATGAGGAGTGTTGCCACCTCCTCCCTAATGACATCTCATTCTCTGTGTTGGTAGCATGGATGAAACCTCGGAGTCATAGTTTGGAAAGTTGCTATAAAAACCTCTTCTTGCAAAATAAAAAGAAAATAAACCAGACCCAACAACAAAAAGACCAAGGTGCCACCCTATAATATCATCTCCATAAGTAAGAACAAAGGCTTTCGACTCAACACAAACACTATCCAGAGAAACAGGGGTCTTAGCCATCTCAATGAAAGGTTCAGACCTAGACACCATTAAGACCAGAAAAAGGCTTAACAATAAGCACCTGCTACCTTCACCAAACGAGCAAGAGCAACCTATAAACAACCACCGTTGAAGCCTTTCCATCTTTTCCACACAAAAAGCGCACCAACACCTTAAAGATTCATACCATACAAAGAAAAATTGCCCAAAATTTAACAAAGCCCAAGGCTTCAGAACAAGAGTCGAATGCAAAGAGACATACCATCCTACCTTTGAAATACCACTTGAGACTTATAATCCAAACCCGATGACGCAGACTCAGAAACCTCGATACTAAACTTGAAATTAATATGCAAGAAGACAAACATGCAAAATGAACACTACAAAGAGGCAACTAGATATACCATGACAAGTGTTGCAATTGAGAGAGACACCAACCAGCTAGCCTTTGAAGCATCCAAAAACGAAGACCAAGATGAAATACACAGGAAACCTATCTAGGGTTTCCACCACCTTCACAAGCAAATGCCTTCACCCCTTGCCGCACTAATTCTAGGCTTAAATCTAAAGACTAGGGTATTCACTAGATCAACTAAAAAGAAAAACGTGCAACAGGAGGTCGAGGTCCAACCTTTGCCTCCAAACAAATCTTCAATAATGGAAAAAACTCCATCCATAGAACTATAATAAATAACCACTGACAACTGTGAGCAATACATCTGGATGCATGCTAAATCAAGGCGTGTACTCATTTCCTTTATTACATATCATGTCTGAGGGGGTGGTGGGAACTACCCCCAAGGAACTCCCCTCCCTTGCACTAAGTGTTTGAGAGTTAAGAACATGTGTTTTTTCATAAAATATTACAAGGTTAAATTCAGAGGAAGTAAAGTACGCACAAATTTATAAACTTTAATAATAAAATAATTACAATAAGGATATCCTTATCCCACAATAAGAGAACCTCATAAGCCAATTTAACATTTAGCTTTGGATTGATCTTAAAATTAGATTATTATAATTTTAATTTTAAAATTAAATTATCCGCTGACGGGGGTGATCGTCGACGAGCGCATACCGACAATGGAGCAGACGTCACTCTGAAAGGCACACTAAACAATAATCCTATTTAATATTCATGTTAACTCATAGAACTCATGTCCTCCCCACAATACGACCTTTGGCTGTCATCGTTAAGCGATATGGACCCTCTCTGATAATTTTCATGTCAACCGTGTGGTGTGTGTGGGTCTGTGGTACAAAAGTTCACCTAGTTTGGCAAACTATATTAAATGCCCAACCTCCAAGCTTTGCCTTCACATGCACTTCGAGATCATCGCACTGTCTCATTCCTTTTGTCCCTGTGGATATGGAGACTTTCTCTCATGGTGGATCAACCATCGCTCGGGATGTATCTAACATGTGAATTTGGCTCATTAATGGTTTCATCATGGGCTCTTGAATTGGTTTTGGGAGTCTTAGATCTTCCTGGATACATGGCCCTCACCGTGTGTTACGCACAACTCTGTCTTCACTCCCCTCACTAGGTTTCCTTGTAGAAGAATTCATATAAATCTCCTACAATGTTAGCAGGGTGGCGGAGTTTAGGAGGTCTACTTGTAGACGAATTTGTTTCTCTTCGATTTGCAGACTTGTGGTTAGCTCTGGCATGATGGGTTCATCATCGGGTAGTAGCGTTGTCTGAAGGGAATACATGGCGCCAAGCCAATGACAATTGACACGACGAGGCAGAGTTGCAGGGTCTTCCTCATCCAAGCATCGACGACTCTTCAGATGGGAGTCTGTAGCTAATTTCTTCGAGGCTGGTCCCTTGAAGGTCAGGAAAATTTTTTTGAGGTTGGAAGCCAAGGAATTTGGTGACTGGAAATATTTTTTTGACTCTGAGATTAGTGGAGGTTGTCTCAAATGGGCATCGAACCTTGGAAAATTTATGAAGAGATGCCTCCACTTTCTGCATTCCATCACCCATCATTGTCAAATGGAGACA
This sequence comes from Pinus taeda, assembly GCA_000404065.3. Taxonomy (NCBI): domain Eukaryota; kingdom Viridiplantae; phylum Streptophyta; class Pinopsida; order Pinales; family Pinaceae; genus Pinus; species Pinus taeda. The sequence goes on from APFE031160864.1 coordinate 64,879, forward strand.
CTCTTAAGCATGGTCATTAGGGATAAATAAGTTGATAACTACAAAATATTTGCAGGCCAGGAAGAAATCAAGCACATCATGAGGGACATATGCTACAACTTGGATGACATAGTGGTAATGCTGACTTGGGTGGAAAAATATATAGCTTTAGACTTTGATACTGAATCCAATGGACATCAGGAAGAGAATGTAGTAATTAACACGGTTCCTCTCAACGCCATCACTGCTAACTCAGTGTTACTAGAGAATAACTCCCATGATGCTGGCTCTCCAAGATCGATAGTCATCATCCTTGATTAGTCTACTTTTATTTCAGTTCTAGTATCTCTATGTTGTGGTAACTCTGTTGTTAATTTTGTTGTACTTGACGTAATCATGTTAGTTTCTAGTCATAATATGTTATTTTGTAAAGGGTATTTGACAGGAAGATGGAATAGTTTAAGTGACATCCTATCTTTTGTGTCTATATAAATGTCTAAAATAACCCTTTTTTTGGTATCCGGAATGGGGATTATTGCTCACAATGAGACTCACAAAGTCATGACAACTTTCAGAAGCAAATTCTCATATAATTCCCTTTGTTTTCGATAGTAATATAAAATTATATTTACAAAAAAGAAATCTTAAAATTAGATTATTAATGTTATTATTAATTAATTATTAAAATTCAGATTTTATAATTTAAAATCAAAGTTTTATGTATATTTTCCTAATTTAACCAAGTTTAAACTTGTCGATTTTTAAATAATGGTGACTAAGTTTGATTATATTATCAATACGATTATGGATGAATAGCCCAATATGATGTTATAATGATATGTTTCAATGAAATATGGAAAGAAGTAAGTGCTAGTCTAATGTAACGAGGTGTAAATTTCCCTCAGAAAATCATGGCAATTCTGGCACGATTTTGATAAAATCTAGTCAATTTTTTTAGAAATTTGGTTACAGTGGTTAAGCGTCAATATGTTGAGTGTTAAGGGTGTTTGATGGTGTTGAATTCATTTTCACCATAAAAAATAGAATTCAATCACTCGATTAGATTTTTAATTAAAAAAAAAAAAAAAAAAAAAAAAAAAAAAAAAAAAATTAATAGTCACACAAATTTAACACCAAAGAAATGGAGTCGTCTACCCAGGTAGAGGAATTGCTCGGACGACCAAAAGTGGCTGGGCAAATAATTTCAAAAAATCTTGTAGAGGCAGTGTTTGAATTGTGTTTTTTATGGTGGAAATAGATTCACCGCCATCAAAAACATCTAGGACACCTAAAATTTTGAAGTTTAATGTAACATCCCTAAAATAACTGAGTGTAAAATTAATCAATTGAGTAAATAGTAATTTTTAAAAAGAGTGACGAATCAGTTCAAAAACTGATTCTTGATTTCCGCTAGTTCGGAATAAGGATGCACATATAGGCTTAACCGCTACTCAGAATGCTCTTAAAGTTATGAACATACAATGTGGTATCCAGTGAGGTCTGTGTTTAGTGGATACGATAGCGGAAAGCGTAGTAGAGAAGCCATGATGAGCGGCATGCATGCAAACTTAAACGAGAATGAGATGATATGCAAATGCACGCCAAAATCAAGAGCACCATTTTTCCATATCTGACACCAACAACACAACAGAGAATCTACGCTCCCAAAAGCTAGAGACATATATGTAGCCCGGGCTAATTGATGAAATCAAGAAAGGAGATCTTGATAAAAGGAAACATTTCTTGGATGGTAAAGGAACGGGAAATAGTTTTTTTATTTCTTTTTAAATTTACTGAAAGGTATTTCCATGAAGAAGGAGGAGGGGAAATTTATCAGTATTTCTAAAGATAACAACAACCAGGAAGATAAATTAAATGGTGATGATTCCTTGGTTGAGGTAACGCAACTTCGTTCACGGGCTCAAATAAGCAAAGTTGGTTCAAACTTGATTCAGACGAAGATTGTTGAGGTGAGATATTGGAACCAAGTCTATGAGTTGGGGCGTCATTCAGCTGCTCTAAAAATGATAGACCGTTGCACGAGAGACAAACACCAGGCAGATGAGGACTACTCAATGTATTTTAAGAGAGGAGCCAACGCATTTAAACCAAATTCAAACCACGAAAAAGGCAAAGGAAAGAGCTCAGATCAGAACGTGAAATGTGTTAATGAACCTCCAGCAGCAGCAGCGTTCAAGGTCATTGCAAATCAAGAGAAAAGCAGTTACTGTACAAGCGGGTGAAGGTGCAATTGTATTCCGTTGTTCGCATCTTCGTGGCACCATATCTGGTGTTCCTCTGCTGGGCAGAATGGAGTCAACAGAACCGCTGAGGGGAGTTTTTTTTTATGTTCAATTGTCGTTGCTACTCAAACCCTTGTTGGGTTCTTCTCTTGGCTACTCCAAATTGATCCCAGTGCCTCTGGCGGGTTCGGCTTTCAGAACATAGGTGATGGGGGCAAGGAGGCTGCCATGAATAAGGTAAGTAACTTGCTCGCTTTCTTGAAGAAAAAAATATGTGCGTTTTATTTGGGCATCTTTTTGAAAGATTTCCTCGTGTTAAATGCCGAGTCACTTGTCATTTTCTTGAAAAGGGATACATATGCTTAAATGCTTTGTGATACTAGCTAGTTTCAAAGTTTCTTGAAAATAATTATGCACTGCATGCATGATAAAAATTGCTAATGATGTGCTTCTAGGCACATAGATAATCATTACTAACTTTCTTGAAGAAAGCATACATTTTATAAACACGTAAATGTAGTTTCTTTCTAGGAAAAGTACGCATACTTCATGTATGAAAATGATGGCTTTTTTTTTAGAGTTGTCTTGAAAACCCAAAAAAAAAGATTCTTTCCTTAAAAAGGCACATGTGAATAGTGTTCATACAAGAACCAGAATCCACACTTGTTTCCTGAAAAGAGTATGTGTAATGAAGTAAAAATAATTGTGTTAGGAAAAACACATGTTGCATATACAAAGGATAGCCTTTATGACATTGGAAACATGATTTTGAGTCTACGTAAAGAAAGAGATTATGTTAACTTGCTTGGGAATAATAATCTCTTGAAAATATTGTCTTGCTAGATGAGTTGTGTCAGTTTCTTGATTTTAGTGCATAAAAGGTTAAGTTAACCATGTTATTGTATGAAAATGATGGCTTTTTTTTTAGAGTTCTCTTGAAAACCCAAAAAAAAAGATTCTTTCCTTAAAAAGGCACATGTGAATAGTGTTCATACAAGAACCAGAATCCACACTTGTTTCCTGAAAAGAGTATGTGTAATGAAGTAAAAATAATTGTGTTAGGAAAAACACATGTTGCATATACAAAGGATAGCCTTTATGACATTGGAAACATGATTTTGAGTCTACGTAAAGAAAGAGATTATGTTAACTTGCTTGGGAATAATAATCTCTTGAAAATATTGTCTTGCTAGATGAGTTGTGTCAGTTTCTTGATTTTAGTGCATAAAAGGTTAAGTTAACCATGTTATTGTATGAAAATGATGGCTTTTTTTTTAGAGTTCTCTTGAAAACCCAAAAAAAAAGATTCTTTCCTTAAAAAGGCACATGTGAATAGTGTTCATACAAGAACCAGAATCCACACTTGTTTCCTGAAAAGAGTATGTGTAATGAAGTAAAAATAATTGTGTTAGGAAAAACACATGTTGCATATACAAAGGATAGCCTTTGTGACATTGGAAATATGATTTTGAGTGTACGTAAAGAAAAAGATTATGTTAACTTGCTTGGGAATAATAATCTCTTGAAAATATTGTCTTGCTAGATGAGTTGTGTCAGTTTCTTGATTTTAGTGCATAAAAGGTTAAGTTAACCATGTTATTGTTTCCTGAATTTTTATGCATAAAGATGATATCTATAATAATTTCTTGAAAGGGAAGCATGAGGAACCTACATATAGGAAGACAGAGAAATAAGGTTATAATGACTTCCTTTAAAAAAGGAGTATATAATTGTTTACATGAAATGATGGTAGAATTCTAAAAAAGAGAATATGTGTTGCATACATTAAAGAAAGGCTATTATGATAAGCTATTGGATGCACAAAGAATAGTCCTTGTATTATAGAGATATGTTCTTAGTATGGATAGAAGAACTGTTGAGTCATATTTCTTTAAGAAAATGATATGTGATTACTTTTATGCTAGCATAACTAATATCTTAGTTTCTTGTTGAAGGAGATGTATATGCACACGAGATTGGTGTTAGCTTTCATTAGAAGGACATACATTTGCATGCGGGAAGAGACAAGAAGTTGTGTAGATTGCTTTACATATTTGGATGCATCAAAAGTAACAGCTAAGGGACTAGTTCTTTTGATAAAGTTTATGTAAATTTTCATGTAAGAATATTATGACTGATGTTTTAGTTAGTCCCTTCAAAGGAATGCCTCAGTGTTTTGTCCTCTAAGAATATGTGCTTATGCGAAGAGAAATATTAGTTAATATGATTATTTCTAAATGTAATCATGATATCAATGTTGATAATGATAAAATGGGCAGGTAAAGTTGGATTACTTGCGCAAGGCATAGATTATATTTAATGTTGTGGCAGGAAAAGGATTAATGGTCCATGCAGATGAGTACGAGTACGAGTTGCGGGATCGTTCGTTGCTAGAACAATCATGCCACAAGGATGTTGCATGTGGCAGTATGTAGGTAAAGGGTTTCATGGAAAATGTATTAGCTTTTAGCTAGTTATGTGACAATTTAATGATAATTCATTGTAATATTTTACAACAATGGTTAAGAGATGGAATCCCTTATAAGCCATTGAGTGAGGGGTGAAAACCCTCACGAGCGTTTAATAATAAGATTAAACGTTTGTTGGTTTTCACACTACGGGGTTTCGAGGGTATATTGGTGTTTAATGATGTGATTGCTTATTGTGTCAGTTTGATGATGTTGAACCCTTGATGATGATGATTCTTTATTTGATGTGATAATCATAATGTCTAAGTACGTGTTTAAGTAATATGGCTAAGGAAATCAAGAAATGGATGCAAAGTCCAGAAGACAGTTTATGTTATTACACTACAATAGTGGTGCAGTTTATGTTATTACACTACAATAGTGGTGTTAATGGTTATGCAACTCACTGTCCTCTATTGCAATTCACTTTATGTATTAATGAACATTATATCTAATAGTTAATAAAGAATGTGGAGTTGTGATTTAGATAATTACTTGTGGTAATTTGTATAAAAAAATTCTAACTTCCTGCTTTTACATATGAAGTTACCAGGGTATGTTACATTCAACAACTATAACTTGGATTTACAAAAATCCTTGCCAGATTTTTTCTAAATATAATCGAAATTTCCCTCCGGCTACTCATTTAAACTACAGCCAAAGTGAGTACAATAAAATTGACTGCTCAATATGAGTACTGACGTACATGTTCTAAATTGGTTGGTGGAATCCAAATGGTGATGGTTAAAGATTTGAAGGCACGTGCACCAGAGTTTAAAGTATGGTTATGAAAATAGTATAGGTGAAAAATAATCTGCCATGTCTGCACATCCAGAGGCAGACATGGCCCCACCTTGTCGCAGAGAATAGGTGCTTTGGAATCTGCATCAAGTGAAGTGCAGGCTGCCAAATTTTCTATTTTATTGTTTTGTGGGTACTTTGGCCTCTCGTTTAGTTGTCTGCTGATGGCATTAAACAAATAGTTTTCTTTGGATTCTTTGGTTACTGTACTGCACGGCCGTATTATTTTTAGCTGTTAGAGGCGCTAACCTAGTTGTATCTTAAGTTGAAGTTGAGTTTTCTATTATATATACATAATAGACAATAGTTCCAGTTGTAACCAAAGGGTTTAATTCACTCTCCACGAAGGTGGACAACACGTGAGACTGTGTGGTTAAAAATTTGAATAGCCCCTTATATTATTGAGTGGATTATATATATATATAATTTTAAAACATATATTTGTTTTATATATTTTGTGGAAGTAGAAATTTTTTTTTGCAATTTTTAATATTATATCTATTTATAATAAAAAATAATAATATTAATAATATAAAATTGAATTAAATAAATACGAAAGATAAATTTTAACAATGAGAAAAGATTTTTCCAATTCATTTTTTCTTACAAAATTATTTTGTGAAATATTTTTAACAATATTATATACATTTATAGTAGTAATAATAGGAATTGGTTGGGACGAATCATAAGTATTCTCTCCACCCGGTTCTAATATTGAAGGAAATTTTATAATTCATAACTATTCATATGACCCTTCTCTCAATCCAGGTACTAACATTGAAGGAAATTTTATAATTCATAACTATTCACATGACCCGAACATATCCATCTTCACTTGGGATCTACTTGGGATCTACTAAAGGCTCAGAGACATCACATATCTCATAATGAAAACCTATTTTTGAATATAAAATTTGAGGAAACTTTCACCTAAAGAGATTTGATTCCTTTAGGTTCTTGGTAGATCTAGAGTAATGATTATAGGCTAGTCATTAATAATATTATTTATTATATAAATTTATGATGTAGAGGGATCATTTAGAACTACAAGTTTTGTTGATGTTGAGGACCTCTAGGGAACTGTGTGTCACAAACGTATGTTTGCCCAATGTTTCAGCTGATCCCTTTACCCATCTTCAAGGGCTTGGTAGGCCCCTATATATAGACCCTTCAAGCCCTTGAATATGGGTGAAGGGTTCACCCAAAACATTGGGAAAACACATCTCTATGACACAGTTCTCCATAAGTTCTCAACATAAATTTTTTATTGATTATGGAAATATCTATCTGAAAATACAAGTTTTGTGTTATAAAGCCGATAATTTGTAATGGGAGTTGGTTCCCATGAAATTATAAATTAGATTTCTATGATTTTAGAAATTAGACTTTTATGAATTTAGATAGGTAAAAATCTATTGTTGTTTATATTTCATAACTCAACTAAAAAGGAAAATGTTTTTTTTAGAGAAAAACTCTATAGAATAAAAAACAATGGATGGAAATGTAGTGAAAGGTTAGTGACTTTAAATTGATCGGGGGGTCTGGGAATCAATGTATCTTTCTTGTTGCAAACAATAATAAAAAATATACCTCTATGCACTTTGTAATGGACTATGTTGAATCCCTATTGTTATGAATTAAATGTGTAGTAAAGACCAAGGAGTGTGTCATATTTATAAGTCGATTTACTTTTCTCTTATTTGAAAATAAGAAACTAGGAGTGTCAATGGTGACAAAGACGATCAATTAACTCATACATAAATAGCCATATTTAAAATATTTAAAAAGAAGTTTGATCTGTTGGTATGCTCTTTGTATCCCCCATTATTGAGATGTGTTCAAAGGAACCCACAATTATGGTTACAATTGGTTAGAGAAGACTCAAAGCCAAAGGAATGACTTTCAACCTTATTTCCATGGCCATTGTGCTCTCATATCAGTGATGGAAAATGTATATTTATGACAAGGATACCTATTTCCTCCTTTGTTTCTCATAGCCTGAACGATGCAATGCTTTTATAGTCAAGCATTTCCAAACATTGGACTTAGCAGTTGAACAATATTTATCACATGAGTATATTATGCCTAGTCAAATATTCAAATCAAGTCACGAGTCCTAGATGTAATTTGATCAGTGAAGATTGAAAGGCCTAGTAAACACGTGCTCTTGTAGCATGTTCTCCAAGTGAAATATGCATGCCCCACATCATTGAGTGGTATCAGAGCCAAATAAATCTGGTGTATTTAGATATATAAGTGATACTTTGTGTTAAGTCATGTCCCATAGAGTTGACAAAGGAGGTCAAGGTGGCTAGAGAAGAAAACCAACGACGAATACAACATTAGACAAGGAAATAAGAAGACTGTAAGGTAGGATGGAGGTCATTGAAACTGATAGATAGAGAAATCCTGATGTTGGAGATGTTGGTGAATTAGAGGAGGAATCTCTAGAAGAAGAGAGGGAAGTTGTTGATGAAACTATAAAGATCGGGATGCTGAGATCAGTGCTTGGAGCCAATACAAGGCCAAAGCCAAAGGTATCTACCTACCATGGTAGTTTTAATGTTGTGGAGCTCATTAATTGGATCAATGACATGGAAAAATTCTTCGAGTATGAAGAGACATAGGATGGGAAAAAGGTAAATTTTTCCATTACCAGGTTGAAGGGACATGTTTCTTTGTGGTGGGATGGTGTGTAGGCTGAGAGGAAAAGACAAGGAAAACAAAAGATAAATAATTGGGATACAATGGTGGCTAAGCTAAGAGGTAAGTTTTTTCCTAATGATTATCAAATTTCATTGTATAGACAAATGACAAATCTTAGACAAAGATTAGTGATTGTTAAAGAATACATAGAGCAATTCTATAGGATTAATATGAGAGTAGGGTTTGTAGAAGAGACTATGGAGACAACAATAGGGTATGTGAATGGCCTTAGGATAGACATTCAAGATGAAATTGGCATGTTTTTCCCTAAGATTGTTGATGTGGCTTATCAATTTTCCTTGAAGGCAGAAGAGAAATTGATGAAGAAGTAGAGTGACAAAGGAAGGAATGTTGCTAGAGGGAGAGGAAAATAAATAGGTGATAGAATTAATTTCACAATACAGAAGGATGGAGTTGGTAGCTCAAGTTAGCAGGGACACTCAGAAAAGCGACTCAAGAGGAAGAGGCAGAGAGGATGTTGATAGGTGTTATAAATGTGGAAAACTGGGCCATAGGTCATTTGAATGTCTTGAAAATTGGAAGTTTAGGTCAGAAAGGTGCTTATGTTGCTTAAGTAGAAGAAGGGAAGAAAATGCACCAACAATTGAAAATGTGCTTGAAATGGGAGAGTCCTTATACTAAATAAGGTGTTGTTGAAATCATTGAAGGAGGTCAATGAACCAACACAAAGGAAGGGTTTGTTTCGAATTGTCTACAAGGTAAAAGGTAAGTGCTACAAGGTAGTCATTGATCATGGAAGCATTGATAATCTAGTATCTACAAAGGTAGTAGATAAATTGGAATGAAGGATATCAAACACCCACTACCATATAAAGTATCTTGGCTACATAAAGGCCATCATATTTTAGTGAATGAACACTGTGAGGTAGAGCTACAAATTGGTAGCTGTAAGGATAAAGTGATGTGTGATGTGATGCATATGGATGTGTGCCACATTCTACTGGGAAGAACATGATAGTTTGACAAGAATTCCATGCATGATGGGAGAATGAACGTTTACAAGTTCAAAAAATATGGTATAAAGCATACACTTGTACCATTGCAAGAAGAAAGAAGATCAAAGAATGATAGTTCAAAAACACTATTGATGAATGGAAATGAGTTTTTGCAACAAATGGATGAGGATGAGGCAAGTTTTGTTGTAATTTGGAATCCTAAGCTAATCCTTACAAAAACTATTGTTTTAGATTTTCTAGTGGAAATTCAGGTCCTGCTGAATGAGTACATGATGTCATAGATGATGAATTTCCTAATGAGCTGCCACTTATGAGAAGTTTAAGTCTGTTGGGTGCAACCCAACTTGGCTAGATTTTGGGCAAGGAAGCCAAATTTTGAGACAAAGCATGCAGTACAAAGAACACACAAGGACCACACAGTATGGGGGCTTCGCAGCGAAGCCCCTTCCTTTTTATAAAAAACATAAAATATTGTAGAAATGAATGGTTTTTGGACCATAGTCCCATGTATTTTGGAAACCATGGTATGTGGTCCATGGTAATGTTGTGATGTAGTCCCTCGATGTAATAGTATATAGGGATGAATAATAAAGAAGGAAGGTAAGGATAATTAGAACCAATTTGTGTTTATGGTTTGATTCTTTGTGATTGGGTTTTGTGGTGAAGGAAAGGCTCTACAACTAAGTGTGCAAAGGCCTAAGTCTGCAGCTGAGTGCACAGGTCAAGAACCGTTCGTTGTACAAATTCTATATTATAAGCAATGATTCTTATGGACGTATTCCCACATTGGGATGAACCACGGTAAAATCTATGTCTACATGTGTTTATTTTCTTATTATCTGCACTTTATTTCAGTATTGTAAAGTTTATGAATGTTTATGATTTGTGTAAGTAATGACTATAATATATGAAGTAAAGTATAAGTGCGAAGTGTTTTATGAATGCAAAGTCATAAATAAGTGTTAAACATAAGGGAATACAACGGTGCCACAACACAATATCCCTTAGGTTGTAGAAACTTGGTTTTACAACCTCCCATAACACTTCGGGTAAGACTGCGATCTACTTGCAGGTCGTTGCTGAGAGGGCCAGTGGTTGAGGGTTTTTGTTGGTGCACAATACACTTCAAACCTGGGTCAAGCTTGTTAGTGCTTGTCAATCCTGCCAGTCACTAGTGATCAAATGTACTCTTTTAAAGTTGTTGACAGGGTTCTTAGGCCATTGTTATATTTTCAAATAAAATTTGATCACTGGTTAGTATGTCTAGGTATGTTACCACTCCTTCCATTTCATGGTCCAATGTCATTTAGGTCGTGTTATCTCTCATTACGATGAGTCATCAATAAATGTATTGATCACCATCTTAGTGTCATTTCATGGTTGGTTTCATACTCCATTAGATGTCATCAGTTGGTCAAGTCATCAAAATGGTCAAAAGAGTCATAACATCACTTATGGTTAATCATTCTAAGAGTAGTAATAGGGGAAAATGATGTTCAAGGAGATCCCATCTTGTTTCAATATCCCCTTTCATATTTCATTTATCTCCCTCAAATTCCCTTATAAATCCCCTCATTCCCCTTAAAATCCCTTTTTCCTTAGGAAAATCCTGAAATCCTAGCCAAAAACCCATTTTCCCTTGGAAACTCTCATATTTCATATTCCCAAACTCTAGCCTTATCCCAAAAATCCATTCAATACAAAAACTCTAGTCATTTTCCCATATCTTTAAACATGCCCATATTGCCTTTGTAATATATTACATTGTAACCTATTACAACATAATACATTGTATGACATAAACTGCCTGCATCATCCCGTAGCCCGTAATTGGCATATGTTACATGAATTGCAAAACAATGCTCCACAACCCTTCCTGATTGCGATTGCGGGATCCCGCAATTGGCCTATCCCACAACGTAAAGCCCTGGCTCTTGGCGATAAGGTATCAACCCTAGGCTCCTGATTCTGATTAAGTCTCATCCTGCAATTGACCCTATCCCGCATCCCATATCCCGCATCCCGCATCCTGCAAAAACTACTGCTCGCTAATGAAATCCCCGCTCATGTTGCAACACTCCTGACTACGGTAAGTCTTGGCCCCTGGATCTCGACTCTGATAAGTCCTGCCCCCCTGGACCCAATTTCGATAACGGCCCCGCAACCATTAAGTCTTGGCCCCCAGAGATCACACCAATCTAAAATCCCTTCCCTCGCATGGTCTTCCTCCCAGTTGCATTGCGATTGCGATACACAACCCCCTTTTTGGACCCGCCGAGATTATACATTATATTTAAAAGGTTTTTGGGTCTAGGTTTATGGTCCCACTCCCGTGTACTCCCTTTGTGTTGCGATTGTGATATGGAAAGCCCAACCAGATGCTATATTCTGTAAACTTATTCTTGATAAAATTTTAGGTCTAGCCCATCGACAAAACACTGTGAAACATGGTTTAGAGCGCCTCTCCCTGTTGCGATTGCAATATATAATCAGCTTAGATCAATGACCCAGATCTAATCGGCATGGATCAACTAGCCCAGATCAACAACTCATAATTCTTCCTGATAGTCAATATCAGTTCAGTTTTCCACGCCCTCTGTCGCGATTTTTCGCTGTCTTTTATGTAATTTCTCAAACTGAAATACCACAACCTCCATTCGCAGATCACCAGATCATTCGTGTCACCACAACTCAAACAGAATGCAAAAAAAATGGAACAACAATGCAGTTCATCAGTTAGCAGGACTAACAAAAGTGTTTATTCAAGGCCTCAGTTACACCAGAATGCCCATAACAACACCAGAGCTCAGCCAAATGATATTTTAGTAGTTTCGATCTTTTTTTTTTGTAAAAAATCTTGAATTCTGTTTCAAGATACTTTCCTGTAAATAATTGTATAAATACTTTAGATTTCGAAGTATTACGTGTTGGATATCAGTGAGTGAAAGGCTTGGAGCTTGTACTTATCATCTTTTACAAGAAATCATAGGATAGTTGCAGATATTATTCAGTAATTCTTGTGTTGTGAGTTTGTGATAATGTTTTCTCTCTATTATAGTTTTATATGAATGATATACAAGTCCCTTTTCCATATCTTCCTTCTTCAGTGATTTTCCTGAGAGGTTTCAAGCAAAATTCTTTTAATTAAGCTCTATTTAGGTTAGGAATATCATTTTGTGTACTCAATCTTCCGATAAATGAATTCATGCTTTCCATGCTCATTTTGAATCTTTGCTTTTCCACCCTACACTACACCAACCAACTCTTAAAGTATCACAAAGGCATACCTACCCTGCTCCTTTATATCTCTTGTAACTGAAACCCTTGAGCCCTGACCCAGTTCCCTGATTTTCACTCTTGATCCAACAAAACCCAAAATTTCAAAACTCTAGAGCTAAAAATACCTAGCTTAATATATTTTTCCCACTCCAGTCATATTTTGCTGTGAGCTTTATAGAGAGAGCCCTCTCTAGTTTAGCAGGGCTAGTCACTGAATCCTAAGTGGTTTGAGGTTACCTCTGTCGATCTCCTTTCTCAGCCTTGGGACATTGTGGAGGATAACAGAACCCACCTAATCCAACAATAGGTTCCATTGTTGAGACCGAGATCTATTTGAGGGATATGTTTTGGCATCCGTTGAAGAAAGAAACCCAATGGTGGGTAAAACAAACGGAACAAGAATTTACAGAGAAATAAAATAGAAACCCTCATCTATCAACTGAAAGGTGGTTGGAGAAGTATATCTTTGAAGATCAATACAATATATTCTTTGGTTCATTTCACGTCGAACTATACAAGTGGGTATCAAGCTTGACAAAAAGGAAATACTATTTTAAGGGAGACGAACCTAAAGAATGGAATCCTAAATTAATACAATGACTCAAGGACACAAACAATAGGATCTCAAGAGTTGTTGATTTCTGGATCGATAGAATTTTAGGAGGACTCATTACCGATTTTTTGGTAGAATCAATTGTGTCCTACACTGAAGTAGAACAAAGATTTTTCAAAGGATCGTGAGGTAGGATCTTAAGATCTCTAAATCTTTGGATTAAGATGCTTTTGTGTGAAAAAGGAATTTTAGGAATGCAGTTAGATCATTAGCTATTTATGTTTAGAAGATCTGAAGAAGGGAATAGAACAAGTATAGTGGAAAAATGTATAGAATAGACAATAGGAAGAGATATCGTGGCCAAGATCCAAGGTTTTCATAGAAACTGACTATAGTCCTCTGTTAAGTGATTGTGAAAGTGAATAGAACCTTTTTGAGAGCCCTAAAGTAACCCCGCAGTGTTCACCTTTCCTGCCTGAAAGTTCGTCAAAGTTAGAATCAAGTAGTAATTAGGGTATTTTTGGTTTTCCCCACCCCCTACCTGTCCTACCCATCCCTCCCCCTTATTGAATCCCCCCACTCGCACCCCCTCCCCCTCCCCCCTCCAAGTAGAAATATGACCGATGATATTAAGCTATATGTCTTTAAAGGAACTGGATCAAAGGATCTAGAGAAATTGTGGTTCTTATGGGAAGCAATATGGATAACAAAGCAGGTCCATGATGAAAAATAAAGAAAGCGTAGCTTGTCACGACATTCCAGGATAGAACACTGACGTGGTACACAAAATATTTGAGCAACCAGAACAGAGAATTTGCAGACATCAAAACAGGAATGGTGAAAGAATTTGAGAAGCAGTCTATTTGGGACTTTGATTAGAGATTCAAGATCTTATTAGATCAAGTGAGCTTTGAAATACCTCCACAACAACATAAGGAATGGTTTATAGCTGTGCTACTTCCACATATAAGATTTTCTTTGTCACAACAGAATATAGAGACTCAAGTCGAAGCTTTAGAACTTGTGATAAAGTTAGAAGCTTCACCCATAGGGGATACTAGTGCAGGTATGCAATAGATCCAAAGTCAACTAGAAAATTTGACTCTGCCGATATAGGATATGAAGAAAAGTAAGGAAGTTCGAGAGGAGGTATGGAGTACAAAGTGTAAAGGAGAAGGCCATTCTAAGGAATAATGCCCTATTTGCAGAATCTACATGGCTAGTGGTATGACGAACCCTTTAAACTCCTTGAATGCCAGATCTAACTTATGGTATGAGATATGTAAAACTAGAGGTGAAAACTGCCCTAAAGGTTGTTATTTGCTACATAAGTACATACAGACTCCAAGGAACTTGTATTGCAAGTTTTGCAAATCAGTGGGACATGATGACAATAACTTCTGAGCTTACAAATTGATGGTGGAGCGAAGTGCCGATGCATATAGAATGAAAGCTGAAGAACATGGACATGAGGAACATGCATAACATGGTGATTGAGGTGGCTATCAAGGTTGAGGTTGAGGTGGTGGAGCTGGTCAAGGATGAGGAATATTATTTGCTATAACTATGGCCAAGTAGGACATTTTTCAAGGGATCGTCAGAATCCTACTACAACTTGCAAGTATTGCAAATGTTTTGATCATGTTATTGAAGAGTGTCTTGTACTTATGGAAAAAATGCAAGAAAAAAGGAACCAACAACCGAAAAAAAAATCCAAACGATGAATGCGGAACCAAGGACTGATGAACCTCGCATTAGCATTGTAAGAAGGAGTGGAGTTGCAACTGGAATTGATAAGGAAGATGGGAAAAAGGAAGTTGGAGCTATATGGGTAAGAAAAGCTACTAAAAAAGCTCTTGTCTTTGATATTCATAAGGAAAAATAAGTATTCATGGAAGTGAAGCGAAGCTTTATGGACGATGGGGCTTCAACCTTTAGCGCGCAAACAATGTAGAAGAATATCTATGACATAATACCAGCTACAACACAAGATGTGGATCCAGATATTTTGAGGTCTTTTCTACAGACTTGCATGAAGTTGTTAAGTAACTAGAAAGATGTAGAAGGTTTGCAGGAATTGATATACTCATGTGCTTCTAAAGAAGTACCATGAAGCGATATGCACACAGTGAATAATTTACATCGACATAAGAAGAGGACATGAAAAGAAATGACGCTTACTGCACAGATAAGAGAATATGATATGGATCAGGTTATTCTAGATTTAGGATCTGATGCCAATGTCTTACCAAAATAGACCCAGGAATTGATGGGTGAGCCAACGTTTCAATGGTCACCTATTTAGCTAAAGATGGCAAATCAAAAAAAGAGTGTTCCTCTAGGAAGACTATCAGGTGTCGCAATAGACATTAAAGGGTGCAGACTACTATTGATTTTGAAGTGATAGAAATTATGGATGACAGTAACCCCTATGTTGCAGTACTTGGATTGGATTGGGAATTTTCTAACATGGCTATAATCAACCTAAAGAAGAGGCAAATGATATTTGAAATCAACAATATGATAGTCATTGTTCCATTAGATCCATCAGAGGGAGCAAGGTATATTGAACATGCTAAAGAAGAGTACATCGCAGTTGACATCGACAACATTTACCAGATAAAAAAAAAAAGAAGAGGAGTGGATTAACCCTAATGCAGATGAAAAATTGGGCTTGGAACAAGACAATTCCTACACTTCAGATTTAGAAGAATTGGAAAATTGGCAAAAGAGGTTACATGAAGTATCTACAAGACGATGTGCAAGAATCACTAAAGCAATTCGTTGTATGACAACTGAGGTATGTGACTTACCTTTTTATAATGGTTTGGGTAATATAAACACTTTTATTAAAGAATATGAAGAACAAGTACTAGAATGTCAAAGATTGTTAGCTCTGGATCTAGCCCTAAGAGTTACTTTAGCTAGATGGTGGGGTACACATAAGAAGAATATAGGAACTTGGCAAGAATGTCGAAGTTTGATATGGGTGAGGTATGGTCAAGTAGAAACATAATTTGTAGATAAGTATGATGGTCTAACTGATCCTAGAGAACACATCTAGCTTTGCACAACAACATGGAAGGAAATTCCACAAGAAGAATAGGTGCATGGGTTCATCCATACATTAGAGACAATTCCTCAAAATTGGTACTTGTAAGCAGAACTTCGACATGGTACTACGAACTAGGTAGAAATGGTTGATGTGTTTATAGTGACCTTTAGCTTTGAAGATGATTTCCCATATATAGATTCAACCCTTCAGATATTTAAAAAGAATATTTTTGAGAATGAAATTCCACTCACTTGGCTGCTTGATTGGGATGGACAAATACATAATGTACTAGAATGATATAACATCACTACACAAGAAGATGAAGAGCATCACAATATTAACATAGCAGAATTTGAAGGCCAACACAAAGTGAATGGACCTGAGATAGAAATGTCTGATATAATAAAGCCATTAAAGACAAAGAAGGTGAATATAGGGTCAGAAGATGAGCCGAAGTTTGCAACGATAGGAAATTACTGGGATGAAGAAACAATCAACAAAGTGGCAGATCGTTTGCATGAATACCAAGAGTTATTCCCCACTAAGTTCTCAGATATGAAGGGCATGGTAGGAGACTTGGGAGTTATGAAGATTCCTTTGAAGCCTGATGCGAAGCCTGTCA
The DNA here is from genome assembly GCA_000404065.3 of Pinus taeda. NCBI lineage: Eukaryota > Viridiplantae > Streptophyta > Pinopsida > Pinales > Pinaceae > Pinus > Pinus taeda. The sequence goes on from APFE031160864.1 coordinate 81,562, forward strand.
AGAAAAGACCCTATAGATTGAATCCAAAATATAAGGAAAAGGTGAAAGAAGAATTAGATAAAATGATAGCAACAAGGATTATTGAACCTATGTAGGAATTAGAGTGGGTAAGTCCCATGGTAGTCCAGGAAAAGAAGGCTAAAGGAGAAATCAGGATTTGTCTAGATCTAAGGAAATTAAATGTTGCATGTGTGCATGATCCCTTCCCTACACCTTTTACAGATGAAGTATTGGATAATGTAGGAGGATAAGAGGCCTACTCATTCATAGATGGATTTTCAGGATACCATCAGATCAAAATTACACTAGAAGATCGACATAAGACTACCTTAATTAAAAAATGGGGATCATATCAGTATAAAATAATGCCTTTTGGACTAAAGAATGCCCCTGCCATATTTTCAAGAGTAGTGGTTGCAGCTTTCAAAGAATATATTAAAAAATTATTAGATATTTTGATGATTGGAAAATGGTTGGGTTATTGAAGAAACATGTTCCAATCTTAAGACTGATGTTCAATACATGCAGACAGTATTAGATTTCTCTGAATATCAAGAAGTGTATATTCTATGTACCTTTTGGATATTGCTAGTACACATTGTTTGCAAGCAAGTATTGATGGTGGATCCTACGAAGGTTACTATCATTGTGAATTTACCTCCACCAAAGACAGTTTGGAAGATTCGCAATACACTGGGACCCACAAGATATTACAATTTTTTTATCAAAGGGTATGCACAGATTACTACGCCTATGGAAAAACTGCTGAAGAAAGATATTACTTTCATATGAAATGAATAATGTTGAAAGAGCCTTGACACACTAAAAGAAAAGATGGTAACTGCACCTATATTGGTATTTCCAGTTTGGAATAAGGAATTTCATGTTCATGTGGATTCTTCATGCATAGATTTGGAAGTGTGTTAACACAACTTGGTGTAGGGGAAATCGACCACCCTATAGCTTTTGCAAGTAGGAAACTGTCTAAAGAAGAGAAGAACTATACAACTATAGAAAGAGAAGGACTAGCTATGGGATATGCATTGCAAAAATTCAAACATTATTTGCTGGGAGCACATTTTAAGATGTTCACAGATCACTCTGCACAAAAGTATTTGGTCAATAAGCCTATTTTAGGAGGAAAAATTTGCAAGTGGCTATTATTATTTTAGGAGTATGACTTTGAAGTTGTTGTTAAGACAGGAAGACTAAATGTGGGACTTGATCATTTGTCAAGGTTGGAAATAGGAGAAGAACCAATGAATATAGATGATAATATTATTGATGCACCACTGTTTGCAATTAGGGTAGCAGATGATCACTTCGCTGATATTGTTCAGTTATTAACCACATGGATGGCTCCCTTAGAATACACTATGCAACAGAAGAAACAGTTGGTGGTTAAGGCAACATATTTTTTAGTGATTGCAGGGAATTTGTATAAAATTGGACTAGATGAAATATTGCGCAGGTATGTTATTGAGCACGAAAGTCAGATAATTTCAATAGAATCTCATAGTGGCATAGCTAGTGGAAATTATGTAGGAAAAGATACTGTGCAGAAAATTTTAAGAGTAGGAATATGGTGGCCTACATTACCCAAAGATGCAAAGGCGTTTTGTCAAGCTTGTGATATTTTCCAAAGAACAAGGAAACCTTCGAGGAGAGATGAAATGCCACTAGTGCCACAAGTAAGTTTGCAAGCTTTTGAAAATGGGCTATTGATTTTGTTGAACCTATCAATTCACTAGGGAAAAGGACTAGTGTGACGTATATAATCACCGCAACTGACTATTTGACAAGGTGGCCTGAAGCACAACCAGTGAAGAATTGCAACACAAAAAATACTGTGAAGTTCTTTTTTGAATACATATTGTCTAGATTTGGATGCCCAAGGATATTGATAAGTGACCAAGGATCAAATTTCTTGAACAAGACCATTGAAGCATTAACTGATGAATTTCAAGTTTATGACCAGAAGAGCACTCCTTACCATACTAAGGAAAATGGAACTATGGAAGCATTCAATAAAACTTTGGAGAATGCATTGACCAAGGTATGTAATGTGAACATGGATGACTGGGATCTTAGAATTCCAGCAATATTATGGGCTTATAGGACTACATGCAAAAATTTGACAGGTCAGACACCCTTTAGATTGGTTTATGGGCAAGAAGCTATGATGACCATGGAATACATTATCCCTAGCCTAAGAATTGCAACCCTTACAAATATGGTAGAAACCAACATAATGTCACAGTTACTTGCTCTGGAAGAAGACATGTTTATAGTAGGATTTCATCAACAAGTGCAAAAAGCAAAAGAAAAGGCTTGGCATGACAGACACATTAAGAAAAAGAAGTTTAAGGTAGGAGACCTTATTCTCCTCTATGGCAGGAAGTTTGTGAAATTCCCAGGGAAATTCAAAACACACTAGTTAGGCCCATATTTTATTAAGAATATTACTGATGGAGGCGTGGTACATTTAGCAAAGTTAAATGGAGAACTAATTCAAGGGAAAGTAAATGGAAGTAGGTTGAAGTTGTATGGGGACAACCATGTCCCTATAGCTTCGCCCTAAGGAAGAAAGAAGGAAAGTCTTAGTGTCACATGCAGTTGAAAGTGGGCGTTGGACTATAAGCTACATGGTAGAGAGAGATTTGACAAAGTACTTTGCTACAGTTGGGAATATGTCGAAGTTTGCAGGAAGCCACGACATAAGATAGAGGTGCGATACAATATGAAATGTGCCAAAGTTTGCTGAAAAAGTGAAAATATGTTTGTTAAAAGGGAAAATACATGCATAAAGTCGAATTTAAGATGACAAATCGACCAAATTTATGGCTAGATATGAATTTAAGATGAAAGACTGACAAAATTTAGGGATCGATACACATTTAATAATGCAATCGGAACAGAATCAAGACAAAATCAAATCTAATGTTGAGGTTTGATGGCAAGAATTGTTATAAATAACTGATTATCACTCAGAGTAAGAACTTTTCTGATTAAAAGCTCGAGTGAGTAATAGTGCGAAGAAGTTGCAAGAGAGTGCAGTGTGTATGTTGTCTAAGCGATATTGGGGGGAGATTGTGCGGATTTTTCGTGAGAAGGGATTTTCTGAAGTCATGGAAGCCACACCAACAGTTGGAACACCTGTAGAAGAATCACCCATAGCAACAACATTGATGCTGCTAAAGCAATGGAAATCACCAAGGAAGTAGAAAGCCAAGGAGGAGAAATCCAAAAAACAACAAGACAAGAAGCCCGCTAAACCCGTGAAACCTTAGAAGAAACCAAAGCCAATCGATGTTAAGGAAGAAGTGATAGAAGAGTTAAAGGTGGATGCAGGGAGAAAAATATTCATTTCACCCTTGCCATCTTATATCCCACTGAGAAAGCTGAACACAAAGCCGGTAAAAGATGTTAAAGATGCGACGTACGGGATATTCACATCGTTATTGCCAGAAGAAGTTCCTTTTGAAGGAGAGATGTTAGGAAAAATTCCGCTGCTAAAGTTTACAAAAAATGACTTCAATGACCAGACAGAGTACCCACAGTTCACGCTAGACTGATACTTGTAGCAGGTTTACTACCTAGAAGCGAAGTTACTAGATTAGAGCCACATCGGTGGGAAAATAGGTTGAAGCAGTTAGGGTTGCTCAATATGTTAAATGTGCTACACTTCGATAGGGGCGCAACTAATACAACATGTGTGCACCAATTATTGGTGCTAATTCATAATTGACACTTGTGGTTGGGGGATAAAATACCTATAGATGAAATGATGATTTGGAAAATCATGAAGTTTCCACACCAAGTGTAGAACCCTGCAGAGATGTTTGTCGGGAAGGACCAGGACAATGCTTTGGTAGAAAGTATGAAGTAGAAGTATGGGTTGGTAAAAGGAAACTGGGGCTACGACATAAATTTTATCAGTGACCCCGCAAGTCCGCTACATGACACATATTTTGGTCGGGAAAATTATGTGAAAGTACCACACAAATGAAGTCCCTGCGCCCGTAGTAGCTTTAACCACGCAGTGTGTGAATAAAGTACATTACAAATGTGTACCGTACTTGTGTAAAAAATTCCTAGATGACTACCGCAAGGTACAAGAAAAAGGTACCCTTTTCATTAGGCATGGCTGATCTTAATTATTGTGATTTTAGTGTGGAGGGATCCGAAGGACACACAGTTCCCCATGATGTCTACAAATGTTTGTGAGGCTGTAGGGTACACTTTATTGTGGCATACTACTCAGCCATCACGAGCTCGAGAGAACATATTTTTCTTCATTTTACATTAGATGGATCTACATATGATCGTGAATCAGTATCCACGCCTCTCGCCTAGTCTTTACAAGTAATACAACCCTGTGGCGAGCTTCAAGGAAGATTTCCACAAGTTGCAAATTCAAGCACACAAAGATCCCAAGAGGAAATGGAACACATTTCCATACTTAGTCAAAGAGGATGATTTGGCAGTGTTAGTGTAGAAGTGGCCCACGTAGTGGACGACTCCGACAGAGGAAGTAGAGGACAGTGCCATGAAGGAAGAAGAGTTGGACACTTGGCACCATGGCGAAGCAAGTGGAAAAGATAAACATGAGGAATCATAGGAGAAGAAAGAGGAAGAGGAAAAGGAACACCATGATGAAGAGCGTCATGAAGAGGAGCACCATGAGGAGGATCATGAGGGAGGTGAAGATATGACAAAGTAGACAGAGAAGGCAGAAACAAAGAAAACTTCTGTGGAGAAAAGGAAAATGCAGATTGGAGCTTTACCAAGCAGCACAAAGAAACATAACGAATACAAGTATAAGGACACACTTCCACTGGTACTTACTAATGGGGACCTAGATGAGATTGGCAAGAAATTTCAAGAGGTCACTACACAGTCATGGGGCAAGATAGAGGATCGCTAGAGTGCACTCCTCATTGGTGTCGAACAAAGTATAGAAGGACACAAATTATCGACACAAGCATCCAAAGAACCAGTACATCTAACTCAACCAACGTAGCTAACTCAAGGAATATGACCAGAAAGGCTGATAGAAACAACATTTGGGTTGAGAATAACACAGATACCGGCTGGAGCGCTGCAGTTCGACTCCACTGAGGTAAAGCAACATGCGAAGAACTGGGAGCACACTAATATGAATATGGCAGCTCTGCCCATTCCAGTGTTACATGAATTACATCAAGGCATAAAAAATGAGTTAAAGGAGCATGAACAATGCACTTCAAGGTTGAATATTCAAATAGAACAAGAACAAGCTGCACTAAAAAAGAAACTTGACCAAGCAAGCAAAGAAAAGGAGTAGGCAAAGCTACAACAACATAAATTAAAAGTGGTTGAAGTCACTTGTAGAGAAGTTCTAGACATGGAAATCTGTGAGGAGGAATCAACAGAAGAAAAGGTCACGAAGCTCAACCTTGCAATCAAAGAATATAAGGATAAAATTTCCGAAGTACAATTTAAATATGAGATGCGGATTAGCGAGCTGCGAATGAAGTTGCAACCGACTACGCCACCAGAAGTAAGAAGTCAAAGAGACACTTACTTAAAGATAGTCATGGTTAGCATCTATGCAGATTTGGTAGACTACAACAAGCTACTCAATGAAAGTATGTAGATTTGGACTTCAGTGCGGGAAGATCCAAATGTTCAGAAACTGCTAGAGGAGATCCAACAAAAACAACATTAGTTAGAGGAAAGTTGAGCAGTTACAAAGAAATTTCCTATATCGCAGAAGCTTGCAAAGATCATTGAAGTGAAGGAGTTACAGAAGAGGATTGAAGAGCTGAAGAAGGAAGATTTGACATTGATAGACAAAAATTAGCCTTGGCAAGACGAGGCCCTTCAGCTCTCCCAGACAGTAGATGAGAAGCTCCAACAACTTCGATAAGAGGAAACATTGCTAGAGAAGGCTAATGAGCATGTAACATAAGCATTATTGGAGGAAGCATGCAATGAGGATTAGCAGATGATAGAAGTGCTCCAACAGTTCAACCAATCATATAACAACATTGCGCTAAAGATCAGAGGCACATAAGCTAAGTGACACAGGATGAGTCATAGGTGAGTGTTGGGAGCCTATTGGGCACAACCCAACTTGGCTAGATTTTGGGAAAGGAAGCAAAATTTTGGGGACAAAGAACGTAGTACAAAGAACATGCAAGGACTATGCATTATGGAGATTTTTCAAAGAAACCCCTCCCATTTTATAAAAAGAATAAAATATTGTAGAAATGAATGGTTTTTGGACCATAGTCCCATGTATTTTGGAAACCATGGTATGTGGTCCATGGTAATGTTGCGATGTAATAATATATAGGGATGAATAATAAATAAGGAAGGAAATGATAATTAGAACCAATCTGTGTTTATGGTTTGATTCTTTGTGATAGGGTTTTGTGGCGAAGGAAAGGCTCTACAGTTGAGTGCGTAGATGCCAAAGTTTGTAGTTGAGTGCGCAGATGACCTGCAACTGAGTGCACAGGGTAAGAACTACTTGTTGTCAAAATTCTATATTATAAGCAATATTTCTTGTGGATATATTCCCAAATTGGGATGAACCACAGTAAAATTTGTGTCTACATCTGTTTATTTTCTTATTATTTTCACTTTATTTCAGTATTGTAAAGCTTATGAATGTTTATGATATGTGTAAGTAATCACTGTAATATGTGAAGTAAAGTATAAGTACAAAGTGTTTTATGAATGAAAAGTCATAAATAAGTGTTAAAAATAAGAGAATACAATGGTACCACAATGTAGTATCCCTCATGATGCAGAAACCTAATTCTACAACCTCCCATAATCACTTTGGGTGAGACTTTGATATGCTTGTAGGTCGTTGGTGAGAGGTCCAATGGTTTAGGGTTTTGTTGGTGTGTAGTACACTTCAAACCTGGGTTGAGCCCACCTAAGCCAACAAAGTCACCATATTGACTTAATTCCTGGAGAAAATTTATGAAACAAAGCTGCCTACAAAATGACTCCATAAGAGAACAAAGAAATCAGGAATCAAGTTCAAGAGCTGTTGAATAAAGGACTAACCAAAAAGAGTTTGATCCCATGTTTAGTCCCTAGAGTTCTCACTCCAAAGAAGGAGGGGGGATGGAATATGTGCACAAAATCTAGAGCTATTAATAAGATCATAATCAAGTACAAGTTTCCTTTACCTTGGATTGATGATTTATTAGATTGTTTAAGTGGTTCTCAATATTTCTCCAAGATAGATCTGAAAAGTGGATACCATTATATCAAAATCCTAAAAGGAGACAAGCGAAAGACATTTTTTAAAACTAATTAAGGATTGTATGAGTGGTTGGTTATGCCATTTTGTTTTTCTAATGCACCTAATACTTTTATGATATTAATGAATGAGGCTTTTAGAGAATTTATAGAGAAGTTTGTGATTGTGTATCTAGATGATATATTGGTGTACAGTCGGTATAGATAGGAGAATTTAAGGAATTTGAAGTATGTCTCGAAGAAGTTGCACCAAGAGAAATTGATCATAAATATAAAAATGTGCTCGTTCATGAAGGATTAGCTTGTGTACCTAGGGCTTGTTATATCTAGAGATGGTTTGAAGATGGATCTAGATAATGTAACGAAAATTATAGAATGGTCTTCTCCCAGAAGTGTTTATGAGGTGAGGAGTTTCCATGGATTGGATAGCTTTTATAGGAAATTTATCATAAATTTAAGTGGAATAAATGCACCAATTTATAGAAACTATCGAGAAGGAAAAACAAAAATTCAAGTGGACTCAGGAAGCGGAAAAGGGATTTCAACTACTTAAAAAGAAGATTGCAAAGAAGTCGGTGTTGGTGTTTTTTTATTTCAACAAACCATTTTAGGTAAGGTGTGATGCCAATGGTTTAGTCATAGGAGATGTACTTATTCAAGAGGAGAAACCCATTGCTTATTTTAGTGAGAAGCTAAATGAAGGAAACCATAAATATTCATCGTATTATAATTTTTTTTTTTTATGTTAGTTCAATCACTTAAGAAGTGGAGACATTATTTAGTGTGTAGAGAATTTGTCTTGTACTCTGAAAATCATGCACTAAATTATATTATTCAACAACCAAAGATGAACCAAAAGCATACAAAATGGGTAGAATACCTGTAAATGTTCACTTTTGTATTGAACCATATTAGTAGTCAAGCAAATAAAATTTATAGTTCTCTGTGTAGAAGGAGATTGATTTTACAGTAGGGTCAAATTCATGCCATGGAATTTGAATTTTTGAAGGAGATGTATGGACATGATAAAAATTTCAAGGAAGCATAAGAAGCATGCACAAATCAAACAATTTGGGATAGGCGTAAATAGACACAATACATACTACAAGAAGGCTTATTATTAAAAATCAATTAATTTTGCATTCCTAAATGTTCCATGAGGGAAATTTGATTAAAGAAAAACACAATGGAGGACAAGCTAGACATTTGGGAATGATAAGACATATGAACAAATGAAACATTTCTATTTTTGACCAAATATGGGGACTAATGTTCACAAATTTGTAAACAAAGGAAGAATTTGTCAATATGCAAAGGGGTAGAGACAAAACATAGGTTTGTATACTTCATTACCAGTTCTAAATAGACCTTGTGATATGAATTTATTCAAGAACGCAACAAATTATAGATATAACCATAAATATAGAGATCCATAAGAAATAACACCCTTTAATTAATATCAAATAATGAAATATGCTTACAAATAGAATGGAAATGAGACTAGCTCAGATGATGGTAACTTATCTATGAGAAGAGATGTGGCGGATACATGTCTCTGAACTACATTGAAATGAGGCTCAAGGGTCTTTTTATTATTGAACAATAAGAGAAACACTAAACAACCAAAAACCTAACCTGAGGAGATGAAACACCAAGAGTTTATGGGCCCCGTTGGGGTTAGTTGGGTAGCCAACTTCCCGAGGTCATAACTTGGTCATATTATCTCTGGTTGACAGGAATGATACCTTGTTGGGATGAGGTATCTTGGGTTAGTTTGGGGTAACGATAACCCAAATTTTGGTACAATTTTGTAAATAATGTAGTCTTTGCGATTTTTGGATGTGGAATGCGTAGCTGATTAGGAGTCAAGGGGCTTAGCCCCTTGTTTTGGATAAATTTTGAGTCAATTTTTGAGATTCACCCATGGTCCGTGGACCATTGCATTGTATGAAAAAAGTCTATAAATAGTGAGTCTTAGCGAAAGGAAGAGGTAACTAGGTGGAACAAGATAAGGAATTGGGTTGATTGAAGAAGCTATTGCAGGAAGGCTCTACTTCCTGTGCTTAGATAGAGAAAGAAAGGCTTCGCAACTGAGTGTGCGGAGGCCTAGGTAGAGTCTACAGCTAAGTGTGTGGACCCCTGCATCTATGTGTGCAGGCCAATGTGAGTCTATAATTTGTGAATTGAGATCAATAAAGACAAGTTTCTGAAGAATTATTGAGTATTTATGTTCATGTATATTTATGTTATATGCTGCTGAATAATGACTTGTTTTATGAAATATTGATTGAATGCTATGCGATTATCTTGAATAAGTCTTAATAATGCATGCAATGCATGTTTAAATACTTTCACGAAGTCTCTGGTGATTCCTCTTATGTTTATTAACGCCTTAAGTAGATCTATGTGAAAACCTATTTAGGATTTCCTTCTAATGGGCGTAAATAGGTAAATTGACTGTTAAAGGTCCGCAAGGACTAATCGTGGACCTTCGTGAAGGTATAAAGGCTGTTTTAACAGAATTATAATAATATGCCCTAAGAGTAATTGGTTTGCGTGAAGGTAGATCCAAGGCACTGGAAGGCATCACACTAATATCTGGATGTAGAAACTTGGTTCTCACATCCTCCCATACTGCTTCGGGTGAGACGACATCCTATGCTATGCGAGTTGTTGTCGAAAGGGCCATTCGTGTAGGGTTTTGTTGGTTGGTGCAACTAACTTTGAACCTAGGTCAGGACCCCCTAAGCCAACAAATGGTTTTTTTGCTGGACCAGGATCTACTTGAAAGGGATGTGTGATGTCGCATCATTGGAACTCAACCAAGAAAGAAATTGAAAAGTGGCTGGATCGGAATATTCATGAGTTCATGATGCAAGAAAACAAGAATCTGTGTCTGTCAAAAGAAGATTGGTTTGATAGATATTTGTATATAGAGATACACGAAATCTTCTTCCGCACCTTCCTAATTGAACTCTACGAGTGGTTAGCCAAGTTGACAAACAATCAAGGAAGGTGGAAGCTCAATAGTCCTATAGTGTGGACTCCAAAATTAGTGCGACGACTAGAAGTCTCTGATAACAAGATCGTGTGGGCTGTCGATCATTGGCTCGATCAAATTCTAGGAGGATTTGTTATAGGATTTGTAGTTGATACCTCAGTCAGCTATATCGAAGCGAAGCAAAGATTCTTCAAGGGACTGCAAGGTAAGTATTTAAGATCATTGAATACTTGGATTAAAATGATGTTATGTGAAAAACAGGTGATGCCATTACCTTGATGTTTAGGTCTATGCGAAGTGGAAGATTCTTCAGAAATCATGAAGGGTTAGGACCAGAGTATAGCCCCTTGATTAGGATTAGGACTAGAGTATAGGAACTTTTCCCACCCTACAACTTCACCTCCACCCTTCAATATGGCGAATGCAATGAAGATGTCGATCTTCAAGGGCATATGAAGTGAAGATCTGGAGAAGTTTTGGTTTGTTGCGAACTTTGTATGGACATCACAACATATTACTGATGAAAATATAAAGAAGGCATAGTTGGTTACCACTTTACAGGATCGTGCGCTAACATGGTACATTAAGTATTATTTTGATAATCCTCTTGCGATACTAGCAGAGACTAAGACGACTTTCAACAAAGAGTTTAGTAAACCTAAATTTGACTCACAGTCAGTAATTGGATTTAAAGAGATCATGAAGAGGGCAAAAGAAACGCCTTGGGAATTTGATCAGAGGTTGAAGTGTTAGATCAGAGAGGCTAACATGTAGATCACAGATAGCTAGCATCGTAAATGGTTTATAGCATCACTTTTGCACCACTTGAGAATTTCTTTGTTGCAATAGAAGATAGAGACATAAGCAGAAGACTTGGAGACCATGATGAGACTGCATGCATCACCTATTCAGAATACGAACTTGGGAGTACAATAGATCCACTCACAGTTAGAAAGCCTACACTTAGAAACACAAAGTTTGAAGAAAGATAAGGAAATTAAGCTTGAGGTGTGTGCGAAAGTTTGGTGTTTGAAGTGCAAGGGCCATGGACATGATAAGGATCATTGTCCCATGTATGCAAATTATATTATGAGATGGGGGCTGATTCTCTTGAAACTAGAATCCCCAACAAGACAGAGTATGGGGGCTATGCTGTGGTGCACCATTTGTCAAGTTACCGAGCAACATGCGACGCATAGTTGCCATTTACTTCCACATTTTGTTCAGGCACCCCAACAGTTGTTCTGTAATTTATAAAATCCGTTGGCCACAATGAGCACCACTATCGAAGCTATGAGATGATGATGGAAAGAACCCATACGTACTGTATGCAAGAAAAAAATTGGCCTCCAGATCAAGGTACTGGAGGAGCGCGTGGAGGTTATCATGGTCGAGGACAGGGCCGAGGAGGAGGAGGACCTGGTAGAGGTCACAATTAGATTATCTGCTACAATTGCGGACAACTGGGGCACTATGCCTGAGACTGCCAGAATCCTACACACCCATCATGTCAATACTATAGATAGTTTGATCATACTATAGAAGAATTCTTGGTGCTAATAGCTAAAATGCAAGAGAAGAAAACACAGCTTGAGCAGCCTACACAAAATTTATAGATGATGGGGGCTGAGCCCCACGAAGAATATCAAAGCATTAATATTGTGCTAAGAAGTGGAATGACGACTGGCACTGATAAAGGTAAACAACCGAAAGAAGAAAGATGGGTGTTGGGCGCAGGATCCCCCAAGGGACATTTTGGGGCTTAGAGGCCAGATTTTGGTCAAAAATTGTAACTCCAATGTAAAGACTCCACATTTTGTGGGTGTGGAGAACGTAGTTTGTAAAATAGTCATAGGGTTGTTCGCCCTTAATTTTGTTACTGTAATGTCAGCTGTAGAGACCTAGCCGTGGTTCGTGGACCATGGGATTGTATAAATAGAGCAAGGCTCTAAGTAGTTAACAAATCAAATCTAATCTAATGATTAGAAGAAGGATGAAGAGTTGAGTCGTATCTATGGAGTAAAGTCTAGTTTTGGGTTGTAGAGTAGGAGAAGGCTTTGCAGCTAAGTGTGCGAAACCCTGCAGTTGAGTGTGTAGGGCGAGTTGAGTCTGTAACAGTTGGAAGTATTCATAAAGAGAAGTTTCATATAAATTCTATGTATTTATTTACTGTTTTATGCATTGAATATATTGGGTATAAATTTGACTTATACTGTTTATATGATGCGTGAATGTGTATAATTGTATTGATTAAGTGAATGGAAGATAGAATATCTGTTATGCGAAGTTAACTAAGATCCGTTAAGAAGATAAGTAAAATACACGGTGTAGTGTGAGGAGATAGTGCGGTTCGCTGCCATAACAGTGCAAAAGCATCTCAACCTCATGTTAGGGTTGCATGAAAGACGATTATAACAGATCGCGAAGGTATTGAAGGTTAGAACAATGCGTGAAGTAACTTGTGCGAAGGTAGGCATAGTTGGACTAAATCGACACCACAGGGTGCAAAAACTTGGTTCCAGCATCCCCCATACTGCTTCGGGTGAGACTTCAGTCGTGCTCCGCGGGATGATTTTGAAAGGACCAGTAGTGTAGGGATTTGTTTGGCTAAATAACTCCGAACCTGGTTCAGGCCCCCCTCAAGCCAACAAATGGCTTGATTGTATTATAGGAGGATTCATTACTGAGTTCACGGTTGACACCTCAATTAGCTACAACGAGGTAGAGTGACACTTTCGCAAAGGACTACGAGGTAAGCATGTAAAGTCTTTGAATACTTGGATTAAAATTCTATTAGGTGAAAATAGGGTTATGCAGTTACCTTGATGTTCGGGTTACGATAAGTGGAAAAGCTTACAGGAATGAAGGAAATAAGGGACGAGAAACTAGCTCCTTGATTTCACCTCTGTGAGGAGATGAGGAAGAGCTTGCGAAGGTCTCACCGTGAAGTGCGATCCATTTGATAAGGCAAAGAATTCTACGAATACCACCCCCACCCACACTACCACTAGCTTCACCAACATCACCTCCATCTTCACCCATACCACCTCCACCACCACCCCGATTCAATATGGCAAGCACAGTGAAGTTGCTTGTGTTCAAAGGTTTGGTAAATGAGGATTTGGACCAATTCTGGTTTCTGGTAAGGGACGTATCGGAAGTGCAAGGAGTTATAGATGACAATATAAAGAAAGCGACACTGGTTAGTGCCCTATAGGACCGGGCGCTAACTTGGTATATTAAGCACTCCAATGATAATCCAAATGCGGGAATTGTGGATATCCAAGTAGCATTAAATAGATAATTTAGCAGGCCAAAGTATGAAGCACATTCGATCATTGGATTCAAAGAGATCATGATGCTACCAGGCGAGACTCCTTTGGAGCGATATCAGAGGCTGAAATGTACGATTCATGAAGCTAATATGAATCTGATGGATGGACAACATCACGAGTGGTTTGTAGCTTCGCTAATGCCACATTTAAGGTGTGCTATCGCAACAGAAGATAATGACTCAGGCGGAGGCATTAGAAATTTCTATGAGGCTACATGAGACCCCGATGCAAGATCCTAACTTAGGAATTCAGCAAATCCACGCGCAACTGAAGAATTTATGCCTTGAGATGTACAATTTGAAACATGACAGGACAACTTGAATAGAAGTGCGCGAAGAGATATGGTGCGTAAAATGCAAGGGTCAGGGTCATGACAAGGACCACTGCCCGATTTTCACAAATTACCTTGGAGGAGGAGGACTGATGCTCTTAAGACCGGAAGCGCAAGCAGGACCTAGCACATCACCTGATTTGTGGTGTGCGATTTTTCAAATAGCAGGAAAACATGCCATGGACAATTGTCACCTGTTACAAAAGTATACACAAAATTCACAACAATTTTTCTACAACTTTTGTAGGTTAGTGGGACACGATGAGCGCACTTGTAGAAGCTATGAGTTAATGATGGATACTCCTACCTATAGAGTTCAGGCTGAAATGTGGCACCTTGACTAAAATGTAGGAATGGCATGAACAAGATTTGAAGGGTGCGGACGAGGTCGAGGCAAAGGAGGAACTGGAAGAGGTCGTAGACAGTTGATATGCTACAATTGCGGAGGACCAGGACATTATGCCCATGATTGCATGAATCTAACACACCTGTCGTGTTTGTATTGCACCTTTTTTAGTCATGAGACAGAAGATTGTCCTACACTGATAGCTAGGATATGCGACAAAGGAGCACTACCGCCTCCCTCGACTCAGAACCTGCAGATGATGAAGTCTGAGCCGAACAAGGAAGATCAAAATGTGAACATTATGCTCCAAAGTGGAATCACGATGGAATATGACAAAGGCAAACAACCAGAAGATAGTACTTGTGTTCACAAAGCTCTGGTGAAAGAAGCAAAGTTTGATTTGGAGCACACTCGAGAAACCTTCATGGAAGTTAAGAAGAGCTTCGTTGATGCCTCCTCTTTAGGAAGCAAAGATAGATTGGACCTGAAGATGGACCCATCTATGCTCATAATGTTCCTGGAAACATGTATGAAGCTACTGTGCAACAGTAAGGCGGTGAAAGGGTTACAGGAACTCATTAATAGATGCGCTGGGACCACGCCAGGAGAACTGCACGTAGTCAAGAAGATCGGAAAACATAAGACAAGAATGGGAAGAGAGATGAGACTAGATATAAGACCTCTGTGGTTAATATCTTGTAACTTAGTAACTAGAGAACCCACAGTAAAAACCATTTTTTGTTAATGTTTCAAATCCCAACAGAGATCCATCATTAGGACTATTTTGAATGTTGATAGTAGAAGAACTCAATTGTGAGATTTAAATAGTTATGAGGTAAGCTGTTTTGTTTTAAGGAAGAATGAAGGTCAGCTGCTTAATAATTAATTTTATCCAAATATTTAACTTTTTCTTAAATTAGGTTTTTTTTTTGGTAAATTAATCTCATTAATATTTAAACTAATAAATAATCTCATTAATAATCAATTTAAAAACTGTTTACTATTAT
>APFE031160864.1:117297-141809 GCA_000404065.3 Pinus taeda
TATTGTTGTAAAGTCCTGGAGGGTCTGCGATCATCGCATAACGCTTTATATATATGTATATGGTATGTCGATTGTGATTTGTGACAGGCTAGATTCAATTGTTTATATATGATATGATTTATAAGTCCGACGGGTCTGCAAGGTGTACGAAAAGGTGGATTTAAAGTTATAAGTGGGATTTCGGGTGGAGAAAAAATGGTAAGTGGTTTTTAGTGGAGCTCACCTGATCCTACTTATCGTTCGACACATAGCAGCTGGGTGGAGAGAGAAAACTCCCCATTTCGGGCGGGTATTCTCTAGGCTTATGTCCCACCCGAAATATTTGTAGATCGTCTGGTCCACTAAGTGTAGATCTACGGTTAGGATCTATCGGGCAAGTTCTATATCGGCAAAAAAGGTATGCCTCGATAGTTGTTCAGAGCCCATGTTAAAAGCGGAAAATGCATGTTTTATGGCATATTTCTATTATAAAGGTATACAATAGAAAAAGCACAAATATGAAGGATTTATGCATAAATCCAATATTACCATAGTTATGCGGCTTAAGGGTGCATAAAGTTAAGTTTTGTGGTGATATATCATGCATAAAGGCCGATTGCGATTTGCAATGGAAGTCAACAGAGCGATGAACAGGCGTATTTGACAGATTTATAAAGCAAGATTAACTTTTTTGAGTTCCGTATTAATCAAAGGTTCACATTAATTTCGTTGTGTAAAGTGGAAAATCAGGGTTAGAGCCGAAGTTGAAGAGGATGTTTTCTTTGTATTTTGGCCAATCAAAAGGCCTGATACATATGTAAGCCCAGGATTACATAGGCTAAACACATTTCATTACGGCTAAAGTGAATTAAACATCATTAGGGCATATATAGAAAAACTCGGCAGCGGATTAACAGAGCAAGCTAGCAGTTATTGTCCTCTTCTAAATTCAGTTATGTTCCTGTTATTTCATGTTCTTTGAGGTGTCTTTTACCCTCTGTAAAATTCTATAATAGTTTTTACTTCATATAGTTAGAGAAGAAGTTAAATAATTTGGGCAGTTTCAGAAATCCACAACTATTCCACAATGTATAAAAGGAGGAAAATTTACAAAGAAAGGGTTCGAATTTTGGAGAACCGGGGACTAGGCCACTGTATTCCTGATATAATTGTTGATTAATGAAAGAATCAGAAGTTTCCATGAATTGTTGGGTATAATTTTGTAACCCTCTCTATTATGTGTCATCTTATGTTTTCTTCTTTCAAATATAGTAATGAAGCTATAGGTCTTTATTTGCTTATGTAGATAAAGTTAAAATTCCTTAAAAGAGAGCTCCTATATTTGAAGTTTTCACCTTCCTTTCTAAGTTATAGATAATAGTTTTTGTGAAAGACCAGCATATTATCTTTAACTTCTCCAAAAGTCACAGATAGTTTTTTCTATGTTAGATAACATATTTTCTATGATTCAGTTCTTAGTTTCATAATTCTTCGAAGTTACAGATAGTAGTTTCTTTGAAAGATCAACATATTATCTTTAAATTCCCCTTCAAGCATTCTTCATTCATCATTTATATCTAGCAACAAATGGAATTCTGAGATGTTTTGGTCATACATGTATTAAGGGTTAAAGACAAAGTTCTTCACGTCCTTCATTTGAGGACACAACAAACAATAAAGTGAGAAAGAAGTGACAATAAATAATATTTATTAATGTCTTAAGCACAATTTCTCTACAACTAGGAAATTGGTTCTTAAGGAACAATAGGGGGAACGATCGAATTCAAATTCAAAAGGCACTATAAATTACAAAGTGCTGTATAGCAAACAACACTTGGAAATTTGAGAACTGAGTTGTTGTGCACCCAGATATTCATGAACCCAAAATTGTTTGATCTTCTTAAGGCGAATTTGTCACTTGATCAATTACCCGAGCCATTAAGAGAATTATGGAATTGCACTATGGCAGCGCTTGAGGAAGCCATGGATACCATAGTAATGACCGCTGAGGAAGTCACATAGGCCGTTACTGAAGTAGAAGCCCCTGAAAGTGCTAGGATAGTCGCAGAAATCCCTAAATTGCCACACATACCGATACCCAAGAAGGGCAAGCAGGCTATGGTACCAGTACGCGTATCCCCTAGGAATCTGTTAAGGACTAAGCTTACCATGGAAGAAAAGGGGAAGACTATCGATTGGAGGTCGACGAGGAGGAAGAATTCGAGGGAATCTTGGTAGAGGAGGAGGATGTAGAAATGGAGGTTGAGACCCAGGGTGCGAACCCTCTTACCAGGCTGCCGACATATGTTCCTCCGCGGAAGGGTCAAGCAAAGGTGCCGAAAAATAAAGATGAGAGAAAGAGCTCTCTGCAAATTCCGCTACTCCTTGATGACATTAATTTTGAAGGAGCGCACTTGGGACGAGTGCCCCTATTGAAATTTGAAGACTGGGATCTCGCGGACCATGAAAAGTTCCCACATTTGGCCACCACATAGCTAATGTGCCAGAAGAAAGACACGCCGACTAGAATCATAGAGTTGGAGCCACATAAATGGCTGAGAGGTGTGGAGAAGGAAGGACTATTAAACCTACTCTAGGTGCCACATTACCACCGCGCCCCAGTAACCATATTTGTCATTAGGTAGCTGCTATGGTTGGTGCATGATGGGTTCTTGTGGCTGGAGGAGCCCATCCCCATCACAGACCATTTGATTCACAGAATTACCTGACTCCCTTGCAAAGGGGAGGATCTAACAAACATATCGTAGGGCAAGAGTGATGACTTGGCCATCACAGAGGCCATGAAGAATAAGTTTAAGCTGGAGAAAAAGAAGAGAGGGTATGCCATTTCCAGCATCAACAACATTGTGGTCAAAGTCACGACACAGATATTGGTAGGAAAGGTTATGTGAAAGTGTCGCGTGGATGAGGTGCCCGCACTGATGGTTGCACTAGCAGCGTAATGCACAGAAGGGGTCCAGTTCAACTAGGCAAACTACTTATGTAGAGAGTTCCTTGAGAACTGTCATGAGGCACAGGAGCAGGGAAAAAATTTTCACTATGCGTGGCTTCTATTGTCCATAGTACTGGTGGCATGGGAATTGCCCAAAGACAGCCAGTTCCCAACGATCATGCAGGACCTTCCAGAGGTAACGAAGTATGCTTTGCTGTGGGAAACCAAGGATGCACAAAGGATAAAGGACAGCAAAATCTTCTTGGTGTTCACGGAGATGAACATTAGAATGGGGATTAATCACAAGCTGTGGTTATCACCCACAGTCTACAACAACCTACAGAGCTTCGTGGAGTTCAAGGTAGATTTCCACCACATTTACATCAGGGCACGAAAGGACCCTGCAAAGATGTAGCATGAGCTACCCTATCTAGCGACATACGACGTCATCTTCGCAGTCCTTGAGTTGTGGCATCCAGAATGGCAAACTCCAACCAGCTCCACGATGGAAGTAGAGAAGTCCACCGTGCAGCGGAAATAGGAAGAGGCGAAACTGCAGATGGCGCGATTGGTAGAAAAGTGTAGAAATGAAGCAATAACAGCTAAAGCGAAGGCAGCACACGATGCTGCAAAGTTGGTGGAAGAGCAGCAAAAGGTAGCATAGGAAGAGCACAAAGGACAGAAGTTGCCTTCGCTCGAGCCGGAGACAGATACAAAGCAAGGTGGTGTGGACCTATAGATAGCGTCCACCCAACTGAAACATCCACACCCAAGAGAGCAGGTAGGGCAGTGAAAGAAGTCAAAGGCTTCAAAGAGTTATTTCGACCTGATCACCCTCACTGAGGGGGATCTACACAACATTAGCAAGACAGTGAGGGACATCACCGCAGAGGCCCTCCAACAGTTTGAGGAGGAACACCAGATGCTGTTGGCATCCCTCTCGGCACAGATACATGACTTGTAGGTGCTCACTCCATAGGCTGGCACTGTGTTAACCAACCTCGCAGTAGGCATGTCTGTGATCGAGAAAATGCTACGTGCCCAGATGACCAACACCATAGTGTTTCCAGATGGAGCACTCGTTACATAAAATGAGGCCGATAGGCCTATGGTCAATGGGTTCAAGGAAATCAGGTTAAATGTGGTTGCGCTCCCTGAGGAGACGCTCTATGTTTTGCAAGATGGAATCACTGCAGAACTACGAGCCAATGAGGGTTGCATGTCTAGATAATTAGCGAGTAGTGCATCAACATTTAACAATTGAGCCTGCAATGTGACGAGGTAGTGGCGCAGAATAGACAAATCGTGCAGGTGGTGGAGGAAGCTTGCTAGAAGGTCCCGAAGTTGGCCATCTAAGTAGAAGAACCAGTGGAAGTGGGCGTCTGGAAATTAGTAGCAGGGGCGTGCGAGGCAAAGGAAGAAATGGCCAGGGTTTAGCTAGAGCTAAACCTTTAGATCGCTGAACTACAATTGAAGGCACAACCTTCAACTCCGCTGGAGATTAAGGAATAGCATGCCATCGCGATTACAATAGCAATAGCGAAGGTTAACAGTGTAGTTATAGACTGCACAAAGTTGTTTGAGCAGTCATTCGAGGTTCTCACTATCTTGCAGGAGGACTCGAACATACAACGCCTAGAGACAGAGGCGTGTGAGCTACAACAGAGATACGACGAAGTAAAATGGACTGCACAGATGGTTTCCCTTACAAAGAGGGTCGCGAGAATGCAACAGGTGAAATCACTCAAGGAACAGGTAGATGCTGCTCAACATAAGGAAGTAGTTTTGAAGACTCTCTTACAGCCGTGGATTAATGAGGAGTACACCATTACAGCCTCCATTGAAGCAAAGCTCGTGTAACTGCAAGCAACACAGGAAAGTATCCAGGGTAGTAGTTCAACCATAATGGTCACTCAACAACGCGGAGAGGAATTACAGTAGGCAGTTGCTAAGTGCACTGCTGAACTTGCAGTGATCCAGTTAGATTTGGGAGGTCTTCGCGCAAATATCTCCACACTGATAGAGTGACTTGAGGGCAAGTCATGATGTTTGTGTTGGGGGCCTGTTGGGCGCGGGATCCCCCAAGGGACGTTTTGGGGCTTAGAGCCCAAATTTTGGTCAGAAATTGTAACTCCAATGTAAAGACTATGCATTTTGTGGGCGTGGAGCACGTAGTTTGTAAAACAGTCATAGGGTTTTCTCCCCTTAATTTTGTTAATGTAATGTTGGCTATAGAGACCTACCCATGGTCTGTGGATCATGGGATTGTATAAATAAAGTGAGGCTCTAAGTAATTAACGAATCAAACCTAATCTAATGATCAGAAGAAGGATGAAGAGTTGAGTCGTATCTGCGGAGTAAAGTCTAGTTTTGGGTCGTAGAGTAGGAGAAGACTTTGCAACTAAGTGCGCAGAGGCCTAGTAGTCCGTAGTTGAGTGCGCAGACCCCTGTAGCTTAGTGCGTAGGGAAAGTCGAGTTTGTAATAGTTGGAAGTATTAGTAAAGAGAAGTTTCATATCAATTCTATTTATTTATTTCTTATTTTATGAATTGAATATATTGGGTATAAATTGCACTTCTACTGTTTATATGATGCATGAATGTTTATAATTGTACTGATTAAGTGAATGCAAGATAGAATATATGTTACACGAAGTTAACTAAGATCCGATGAGAAGATAAGTAAGATATGTGGTGTAGTTTGGGAGATAGTGCAGTTCGTTGCCACAACAACGCAGAAGCATCTCAGCCTCGGGTTAGGGCTGTGCGAAAGACAATTATAACAGATTGTAAATGTATTGAGGGTTAGAATAGTGAGTGAAGTAACCTGTGCGAAGGTAGGCATAGTTGGACTAAATCAACACCACAGACATCTCAAGGGTGCAGAAACTTGGTTCCAGCATCCCCCCATACTACTTTGGGTGAAACTTCAGTCCGCACTTCATGGGCTGATGCTGAAAGGGCCAATAGCGTATGGATTTGTTTGGCTAAATAACTCTGAACTTGGGTCAAGCCCCCATCAAGCCAATAATGGGTCTGCAAAGCACCAGGGAAAGAAGTCATATTTGACCTTGACCGTGCTAAGGAAATGATTTTGGAAGCTAAGAAGAGATTCATGGAGGCCTCCACCTCAAAATGCTAAGGCAAGATACAAGAACTCAACATGCCTGTAGAGGTTGATCCTTGTGCACTCACTACATTTTTGGAGACCTGCATGGAACTACTGCGCACTAGCAAGGATGTGGAAGGTTTGCAAGAACTCATAAATAAATGTGCCAGCAAGGAAAAGGCCCCTGGTGAACACCGTGCAATCAAAAAGATTGACAAGCATAAGGCACAACTAGGGCAGGGGATGAGGCTAACAACGTAGATAGGTGATTATGAGATGGACCAAGTCATTTTCAATATGGGGTCCGATGTGAACTTATTACCGAAATAGACATGGGAAAGGATGGGGAGACCTACATTGCAGTGGTCTCCGATTCTGCTCAGGATGGTGAACCAACATAAAATCATACCCATGGGATGGTTATATGGAGTAATAGTTGATATTGAAGGTGCGAGCGCGGTGGCAGACATTGAAGTTATAGAAATTGTTGATGACAGTAATCCCTACCCCGTACTCCAGGGAAACAACTAGGCTATTGATATGAATGGGATCATTAATATGAAGAAGAGGACAATGTTGTTTGAAAGAAATTATTTTGAGTTATAGTGCCACTGGGCCCAGCAGAAGGGGCGTGCTATACTGAACGAGTCCACGATTGTGAGGAAAGTGATGATGAAATGGATCAAATTTACAAAATAACAACATGAGATCAGGACTTGATCAATCCAACAATAGATGGGCAGATTGCATAGGACCGAGAGAGTTTCTGCACCTCTGGTTCAGATGAGGAATTAGAACATTGGCATAATCTCTTGCATGAATTCTCTACATTGTGATGCAATATGATGATGAAGTCGCTGCGCTGTGTTTCATTGAAGGTAAGAAAATTACCCTATTATGATGGTTTAACTGACATAGATCTGTTTTTGGATGAATTTGAGCGTGAATTCCCTGAGGACCACCATTTCCAAGCATTAAAGTTGGCACTGCGCGCTACGCCTTCACGATGGTGGGGTAAGCATAAGGATAGTTTTGTTGGATGGCGAGATTATAGAAGAATGATGAAGCTATGGTTTAGGCATGCTAATAAAAGAATTACTGAGAAGTATAATGGAAGGGATGATCTGCGTGATCACCTATCGAAGTGGCCTAAAGCATGGGGAACAGAATCATAGCCAGAATTGGTACACATATTTTATCATACCTTGGACACATATCCCATGAATTGGTGTCTGTAAACAGAGCTCCACCATGGCACTGTGGAATGGGATGTATTGAATTCTTATTGACTTTCATATTTGAAGATGGTTTTGCAAGCATCGATGAAGCGTTGCAAGAGATTAAGGCGATTATCTTCACAACACCGAAGGAACCTATGGAATGGACCCAACCAGACTAGAGCACTCGGCTGCGCCACGCGTTGGAATGCTATAACATGACCACTGAAGAGGAAGAAGAAGACCCAAGGAACATCAATATTCCAGAGGTAGAAGGAGATCATGACGTCGAAGGATAAAAAATAGAAAGCCCAGACATCTCCGCACCTCTGAAAAGAAAGAAAGTAAAAATTAGCACTAAGGATGAATCGAAGTTCGTGAAAATTGGAGATTACTAGGACAATGCTACATTAGATAAAGTTGCTAAATTACTCTGTGAATATCAAGATCTTGTTCCAACTAAGTTTTCAGATCTCAAGGGAATAATTGGCGATTTAGGTGTTATGAAGATCACACTTAAGCCAGATGCAAAGCATGTTAAACAGAGGCCCTACCGCCTTAATCCTAAAGATAAGGAAAAGATTCACTAGGAGCTAGATAAGGTACTGGAGGCAGGCATCATAGAACCGGTTGAAGAATCTTATTGGGTGAGACCCCTGTTGGTTCAAGAAAAGAAACAAAAGGGCGAAATAAGGATCTGCATAGATCTGAGAAAGCTCAATGGTGCATGTGTCCACAATCCATTCCCGATGTCATTCATAGACGAAGTGATAGATAATGTTGGAGGGCAAGACGCCTATTCCTTTACAGACGGGTTTTCAGGGTATCATCAAATTAAGATCGCACCAAAAGATAGAAGAAAAACAAACTTTGCCATGGAGTGGGGTTGTTTCCAGTACACTATGATGCCATTTGGACTAAAAAATGCATCTGCGATATTTTCCTGCGTAGTCATAGTAGCATTCAAAGAGTTCATTCATAAGTTGTTGGAGGTATAATTTGATGACTGGAAAATGTTTGGATTAGTGAAGTGCCATGTAGCAAGTCTACGCTTGATGTTGGATACATGTCGCAGATAACAGATCACGCTGAATTTGAAGAAATGCATATTCTGTGTTCCTTTTGGGATCTTGCTGGGTCATGTTGTGTGTAAGCAAGGATTGATGGTGGACACTGCAAAGATTGCGGTAATTGTGAACTTGGAGGCCCCTAGGAACGTCAAGTAGCTACACACAATGCTAGGACATGTGGGATACTATAAAAATTTATCAAAGCTTATGCTCAAGTTACTGCGCCCATGGAGAAACTGCTAAAGAAGGGCATAACATTCTGTTGGGATGAAGAATGTCAGCGCAGCTTAGATGTGTTGAAGGAAAAGATGGTCACTGTGTCGATTTTCGTATTCCCCGATTGGAGAAAAACGTTTCATGGGCATGTGGATTCTTCTTGCATTGCGCTAGGTGCAATACTAACACAGGCCGATGAAGGAGAACTAGACCATCCTATAGCCTTCAAAAGTATGAAATTATCAAAGGTTGAGAAAAATTATTCAACGATTGAGCACGAAGGGTTGGCCATGGTATACGCACTGCAAAAATTCAGGAATCATCTGTTAGGAGGAAATTTCAAGATCTATACAGATCATTCTGCCCTAAAATACCTGGTCAACAAGCCTATGTTGGGGGGGGGGGGATTTAGAGATGGCTGTTATTATTTCAGGAATATGAATTTGGAGTCATTGTGAAGCCCAAAAGGTTAAATGCGAGACCTAACCACATGTCGCGGATTGAAACAGGAGAAGAACCTAATAATTTGGATGAAGGGTTTCCAGATGCATAGCTCT
Organism: Pinus taeda; assembly: GCA_000404065.3. Lineage (NCBI taxonomy): Eukaryota > Viridiplantae > Streptophyta > Pinopsida > Pinales > Pinaceae > Pinus > Pinus taeda. The sequence goes on from APFE031160864.1 coordinate 126,398, forward strand.
TTGCGATGCGCATAGCGGATGACCATTTTGTAGATATTATTCACTTCTTGACTACGGGGATGGCACCAGAAGGTTATACAAGTTAGCAGAAGAAGGAATTAGTAGTGCGTACGATTGATTTTTAGTTATTGTGGGACATTTGTATAAAATGGGTGTAGATGAAATATTGCAAAGATATGTACCGGACTTTGAGTGGGACAACATTCTCGTTGAAGCTCATGGGGAAGTTGTGGGAGGCCATTATGCAGGCAAGGCAAATGTGTAGAAGAGTTTGCGTGCAAGTCTATGATGGCCAACATTGCATAAAGGTTCCAAGGCATACTGTGAGACATGCGATACCTGTCAAAGAACTGGCAAACCATCACGAAGAGATGAGCTACCACTACACCCTTAGGTATCTTTGCAACCCTTTGAGAAGTGGGAAATTGATTTTTGGGGTCAATTAAGCCCCCTGGAAAGAAAATGGGTGCGTGCTATATTATCACTATGACATGATATCTAACTAGACGGGTGGAAACACAACCTATTGAGGATTGTACAGGGGCTACGACAACAAAATTCTTGTTTGAATAGGTCTTAACCAAATTTGGCTGCCCAAGAGTGTTGATGAGTGACAAGGTACACACTTTCTGAATGAAACAATCAACATGTTGATTGAGGAATTCCAGGTCTACAGTTTGAAGAATACACAATATCACCCATAGGTAAATGAAACTGTTGAAGCCTTTAACAAGATTTTGGAGATCGCCCTAATGAAGATCTGCAATGCGCAGTAGAATGATTGGGATGTACGTGTACCTACAGTACTCTTAGCTTATCAGACTACTTGTAAGAAGATGACAGGGCAAACACCATTCGGATTAGTATATGGGGTCGAAGCCATAATGCTGATGGAATACATTGTGCCTAGTTTGCGCATAGCAGCTTTGATAGATATGGCAGATCATGAGACTTTGGAAGAATGGATCGTGCAACTGATGGAACTTGAAGAAGATTGATTTGTGGTAGGATTCCATCAACAAGTCCACAAGGAACACAAACAAACATGGCATGATCGACATATCAAGCTTCAAACGTTCAAGGTAAATAATCTTGTCCTATTATATGATAGTAAATTCACTAAATCTCTGGGTAAATTCTAGATGCATTTGTTAGGGCCATATGTTGTCAAAGAAATTACAGATGGAGGCACAATTCAACTCGCAAAGATGAATGGTGAACCCTTCCTGGGAAGAGTGAATGGGAGAAGATTTAAGTTGTATACAGGAGATCCTGCGCAATGACTATATGACAATAGGATAGTCTTAGTGCTCCAGGCAGTTGCAAGGGAGTGAGAGACTATAAACTACACTGCCCAGCTTGGTGGACAACGTAGCAAGGAGGCTGCATAGAGAGTGACGAAGATGTAATTAGTGAGGTTGTGCTCAAGAAGTTGCACTAAAAGGGAAGGTACCATGCAGCCCAACCGAAAATGAGCATTGGATTTATTGTTTATAACTTGAATGCTAGAAAATGGTTAAGAGGAGCAGGGTGGTGGAAATTAAGGCAAAATTCTTTGAAGATCTGTTGCCAAAACAACATTTATTATCAGAATTTGGGGGAAATGATCGAATTTGAATTCAAAACCCGCTATAAATTACGGGTATCGGTCCAAAAAAGAATGCTTTGCGCTCCAAGACTTGTTGTAGAATTTTGCTGTCTGCCGCCCATGAGCCATGCGTATTAGGAAGATTTAGTTGTGAGCCCAGTGTTTTCTGAATTGTTTGAGATAAACCATAAGCTTATACTTGAGAAAATGTCTGCCTTAAGCCCTGTTGAAAGTGTCAGTGGTGGCAATGTTATCTCTAACATAGCAGCATTGGAAGTTGTAAGTATGGAAGCTCCAGCTGCTGTGCCTACGACGTCGAGGTCACCTATGCCTAAGCACACCCCTACCAGAGAAAACCAACTAGCCAAGCCAAAACAATCTACGAAGGACAAGCAGAAGAAGGTGTCGGTGTGCGAGTCACTAAGAAAGCATACCAGAAAGAGTAGTTGACCTGGAGGTGGAAGAATTCCAGGGAACAAAGGATATTGATTCCGAAGGGGTGGAACCCATGACGAGGCTGCAAAAGTATATCCCTCCATGGAAGGGAAAACAAAGGTAATGAAGGACCGTGATACCGAGAAGTTTACAATATCCATGCCCCTACTGCTTGAGCAAGTCCCCTTTAAAGGTCCTTGGCTCACACATATCCCGTTGTTAAAGATGGAGGATTGGGACCTCACAGACCACACTAATTTTCCACATTTGGCAACAGATAAATATATGTGCAAGATCTATTATGAAGAAACAAGAGTTAACACATTGGCGCTGATGGAATGGGTCCACGACATTGAGTAATCAGGGTTTCTCAATTTGTTGTTGGTGCCACATTATCACCGCACCCACATTAATACGATATGTGTGCGCCAGATCCTCACGCCAGTACATGATGGGTGCTTATGGCTAGGAGAGCCTATCCGCATCACAAACATTTTGATTCAAAGAATCACGCGGCTGCCTTACAAAGGTGTGAATCCTGCCAAGGAGTTTGGAGGGAAGACTAGGGAGAAAGAGCTTGCAGATAAGATGAAGAATGATTACAACTTCCTGAAGAAGTCGCGAGGGTATTCCATTCTTTCTATTACAGATCAAGCAGTTCAATTTGCTACCCAAATTACTGCGCCCATGGAGAAACTGCTGAAGAAGGATGCAACATTATGTTGGGATGAAGAATGTTAGCGCAACTTAGATGTATTAAAAGAGAAGATGGTCACCGCATCAATCTTGGTATTCCCTGATTGGAAAAAGGAGTTTCACATACATGTGGATGCTGTTAGGCCCTTACAATTTCCTAGGCCAAGGAGGAGATTGAGAAGGGTAACCTCAAACCACTTTAGCTTATTAGCTAGCCCTATCTAGAAAGAGAGGGATCTCTCAAAGTTTTTTATCAGTGAAATGACTTTAAAGCAATAAGTTTTAGGCTAGATATGTATGATTGTTTGTGTGTTGGTGAATTTTAGATTTTAGGGTTTGATGGACTAGGGTTTGGAGTCAGTGATTAGGTCTAGGCTTTAGGAGTGTAGAAGAAAATATAGAAAGGAGCTAGGTAATAGAAGTCCATGGTGTACTTGAAATATTGTCAATGTAGTATAGAATAGAAAGTTTAGAAGAGACTAATGAGCATAAGAAAATATGAATTCATTAGCTTTTAGAAGATGTAAACACAACTATGAAAACCATATAAATAGATCTTGAAATCAATAATCTTGTCTATTTAATTGCAAGGTATCCATAGAAAGAAGAAAAAACATGTGGATAAAGATTATTTAACCATTAGAAAATAGATAGAAATAAGAAAAAACACCATGAACTCATTGGGCTAGAGTTCCTTAAAAATAGCTACAACTGTCTCTGTATTAGCTGGGAAGATCATTACATGTAAGCTTCTTCCACAAAAGTCCAAACCTTCTCTCTGAAAGAGAAATGATACATGTAGACTCACTTAGATCACTTTCTCACCTTCAGGAGTTGAATTCCTAGGTGGTGGAACTGACTCCAAGATTCTCTCAACCAACAGGTGAGAGTGAGAAGGTGAAACTCAAACACTTCTTAGAGAGTTTGTTTAGGAGTTTGCTTCCTTAATTACGCCTATTAAACATAAAAAAACAACCTATCATGTACATTTATTTATGCATACATCACCTAACCTCGAAACATGTTCCATTACATTAATATTTTTGACTTTGACCAAGTCAAATTGAAAGCTAGAAAATTTACACAGTGAAATTTACAATTAAAAACATAGGAAATTGCAGAAGCGTAGTGCCAACTTTGAACCCAAATTCAGGTGCCTTCCTGAGGTCCAAATGAATATCTGAGAGAACGATCAACTAGCTTTTCAAGTCTAGTTTCCAGAAAACCTTTCATTTTTGAAAATGACCCATGGGAAGGCCTTCAAAAATCTGTTCTCCCAAGGTTGCTCTAGGAGTGTAGCGCCTGTCAAAAAAGGGTCTAGAAAGTTGAACTTTGGCCACCTTTTTTCATTTTTCTCAAAATCTAAGCCTCCTCTAGAAAATATGAAGAAATGAGTTTTTAGGGGATGCCAAGGGATTTCCAAAAATGTAAAGTTTTCTTAAAATGGGAGCCTGAGGAAAAAGCGCAGCGCCGCCCCTAGAATTGCTGATTTTCTGAATTAGGCTTCAAAATTTGCAAAAAACCAAAATTGATTAGAATTTCCTCAAAATTGGCCAAGAGCCGTAAAATGATGCATGTTAAGCCCTCATAGATGCTTCAGCAAGCATCTCCAAGTTTCTTTCATCTTTTTGGTCCTTTTGGGCTTCTTTGAGCTTGTTCTCCAGCTGCTTGACCTTGACATTACAAATCATGTTCTGAGCCTGGTAATGGCATGCCATGTGCCTTAGTAGCTGATTGTCTCTATTTGATTTCTCGAGAATCTTATCCAAGGGGTCATTGACCCTATTTAACTATTACTCTTTGTCTTTACTGACCTCTAAAGCAGTTCTGTCCTCTAGGTCTAGCTCCTCATTTAGTAAGATGTGTTTTTCTTCTTCCTGTAATGACTTCTTAAGCTCTTTAGTTCTTGGACTTTTTCTCTTACCTTTTCCTTGTGTTCTTTTAGGCTCATTTGTCTCCATGAATGCTTCTCCCTTACTAACCCACTGCAATAGTTTGGTTTTCTCTTTCTCCATGATCAATTGTTTTGCTTTCAATTAACTATTTTCTTGTTCTAGGAATGAGATGATGAACCTTGCTCTTGCCATGTTGACTGTGAGTTCCTTGATTTGATAATCGTTGTCTCTGATCATCTGCTGCATGATTTAAGTCTCATTCTTTTCCTCCAAGTCAACCAACTCAAAGTCATGCTCAACCATGTCCTTATCCTGCACTGATGGTCCCTGTTTTGCTAATGTAGAAGGCTTGGCCCCTTTCTCACCATGAGAATCAAAGACAAGATTCTTTCCTCTCTTGTACATCCTAGTCACCTCAGGTTTTGGTGCTTTAGGAACCTCTTCTGATTTTTTTGATAACCCTACTTCCATAGGCTGCATTGATGTGTCTTGGTGATGGCTTGGTGAAGTAATCTCATTTCATTTTTGAAACCCTAGATGATAGGAAAGGGGAAAAACAGTGAGGGATGAGTGAAAAATGAAGTGATGGGTAGGTGGAGTGGAAAAAATGGCAAGGGAAACTGTAGGAGGTGGATATGAACAATGAGAAACTTATGAAAATGAAATGAGGTGGAATGAAGGAAAGGATTTTTTGTAAAAAATGAAAAACATAGTTTTTAGGAAAACTGTCCAAATTCTTTAGGAATGAGATAGGGTTTCACTTTTAGTGAAGTAACTTAATGTTTTGAGGTTGGTTTAGTGGTTCATATAGCATATTAAACATGTGTAGATGTGTAGGAGGAGATTTTACATGTTTAACATATGAAAACTAGACTAGCCATCATTAACCTTATCATCATTTCATGGAGAATTTACTAAAAGCCCTAAATGAAGGAATATTTGGCTTGAATTCATATGGAAAAATAAAATGTGAGTAATATGGTGTAATTACTTGTGGATAAGCTTAGGATTGCAATAAAACTGGTGAGAAATATTAAAAATTCAATTTGGTGAGTTTTAGGCAAATTTGAGGTACTCTAGCCCAAGCGCAACACTGGCCTCCCAAGCACAGCGCTGGCCTCCCAAGCACATTGTTGGCCTCCCAAGTGCAGTGCAGTGTCTCTGAGTTAAGTGCCATCTTCCAAATGATTTTTGGAGGCCTTAAACTTCTCCAAATTGAGAACTTGATAACTCGTTGGAAATCTCTTGAAGTTTGATATACGATGGACTCCTCAAGCATGTAATTTGGACACTCCATCAAAGAGGAAAATCAATTTTTCCAAGTTCACTCCAAAAACCCAGGGTGTCTCTGACAAAAGCATAGTGCCAAATTGCAGAGAACTTTTGGATACCTTCCACTAATAGAAATCATGATCAGAAGGTACCATTGGAAAGCTTAGGATGTCTTATACACAATACAATGCTTAAGCACTATGAGCACCTACTCTAAAGTCCTGAAAAAACTGCCTTGAAGTCAAGTTGTCTAGAAGTGCAGCAACTCTCCTGTAGCAAGTGTAGCTTGGGCATTTATTTCAAATCATAATACCTGTACATAAATTGAAGTGAGTTTTTGTTCCTTGACCTATCATTGACAAAAACCTCTTTCACGGTTGTAAAATTCTTCTCCATTTGGTCAAAAATATATTTTTAGGAGAAAATGTCCCTATGAGGGATGATGAGATGAGGTAGTGTACTGCAACATTTTCTTATTTGAAATAAAACATCACCTTTACCTTTATTTTTCTTTCCCTGAATTGCTAACTTCCTTTACCCATTGACTTACAATGGACATGTTTTGTTTTGACATATTGTACCATGAGGACACATGGAGTGAAACCCTAAACCATGACCTAAAATGAGGAATTTAACCATTTCATGACCCAAGACACTTAAATGAAGATACGATACCTTGAAGAAGACAATGACCATGATGAATGATGAAGACCATGAGTAAGTGAAGGGAGCAACAATGACCTAGACACAACAACTAGTGACCAAATGTTTATTTGAAGATTCACTAAAATGACAAAAAAATGACTTGACAACCTAACAACACCTTGTAAGAGCATATATGATCATTGGTGATAGGCTGAACTAGCTGGCACTAACATTGGCTCTAGCTGGGAATGGAAGCTCCTTAGAGGTGTCAAGAACACCGTAGACCTAGTAGCCTTGTTCATTGGGCATGGAGTCAAAATGTAAAAGAACAAACTCATACTGAAAACTGACTAATTAACTGAACTGACTTGACCATAAAAAACATAATGACTGAACTTACTTATGGTAGCAAACCATCGAGATTTGAGGGCTTCAAATTGTGATGATAACCGCCCACCTACTGAATATGTATATAGAAACATGTCTAATGATCCCTCTAGTGTAACCAATCTAGTAGATGGCTACCTACTTGAATTTTTCTTGTACTTTCCTCGAGAAAGTGGAAAAAACAAAAGATAGGAATATCCGAATGTCCACTGAATATGTACTCATGATTCATAAATACAATAAAATTCATCTTTCCAAATGGCTGCAACAAATTAGTGTAAGGATCCTTAAAAATATGAAATGTTACCTTGTCTTGAAATCCAACAAAAATACAAGTACTCCTTTCATTTTGATCTGAAAGAATACTTGGTTGTTGATCCATAGGAAGGCATAGGGAAATATGAATTTCTACCACCTGAGTGTTGGCTGTAAATTCTCAAGCATGAGCAACTCTGATTCTATCTCTAGCATACCTTCTATCTGAGACTCATACTCTTCCATTTCATAGTTTAAATCATCCTTGAACAAAACACATTCTTCAAGATTATTAAATAGGTTAGCCATATCCTTTTCATGAAAGAAAATAGTCTTTGTTAGCTAATCTCCTTGCAGGAAATCTACATCACAAATTGGCTTACTCACAACAACTTCATGTATAGTTTCATCAGTCTCATGACTATCATCATTTAAACCCGGATTTTCATTTTCTATAATGGAAGAAATTTCACTCACACAATCTTGACTTTGTGAACCCTGCAAACCTACCTTAACTTGGGCTGTAACATGGTTTTTCAAGAGCTAATATATTTCATCTTTAGACAGAGGAGAAAACTGAGTTTTATAGAAGTCAGCATTGGCTTGGTTATTTTCATTTTCAATATTAGGAGTAGGCCTTTCTCTATTTTGATCCCAGTCTGTTTCATCCAAGGAGGATACTGTTGATTCTTGTTGGGAGGAAAAATCATAAAGGGCTTCTAATATATTGTCTTCCACACATTCTTCATCCCCATACGAATTTTTGAGAAATTTAATAAAATTTTCAGAAATCTCACAACATCTAACCATCATTGATAAGGAAAAAATGAAGCTTTGATAATGTTGAAAGAAAACTGAATGAAAATCCTTTAGAGAATATAAACTAGCAGATAGTAGACTCTCATACCATTTCCTCGCCATTTCCTCCAAGGTAGCCATTCAAATCTTCAGCAGACAATATTTAGAAAACTTAGCCTTTAATCTGTGAATATGAAAAGGAAATTTGACCAAATGCAAACTAGCATCTTCTCCATCCTGAACTTTAAACTTTTGTAACCTTGTTTTCCAATCTATACAAGGAATTCAATTCGGAAAAATAGGAATATGAGATTGATTCTATTAGTGTCAGTCTTTTAATCCTTCCACTAGTGAACAAATATGCTCTTACAAAGTGGTCTTAGAGTGTCAAAGTCAAAATTTTGTCATTTGAGTGAGTTTTCAAGTAAAATTTGGTCACTAGGTATTAGGTCTACGGTTTGTTTTCACTCCTTCCAAATTTTTCCAAGAGTCGGTCCATGTCACCATTCAGATGAGTGTACCATCATTCAGAGAGTTGTCATCATCATTTCAGGTTCCAATGGGTCATTTTACACCTTGTTCATGCTTTAGTTGTACTTGGGTAAGGTTCATTTCCCTCTCCTAGGGTTTTGAAGGTAATTTCTCTTGGATGCTCAAATCATCAACAAAACTTGTATCCTGATGTTCATAAACCTTCCCCTATACTTAATGTACCTTATTAAACAATTCCCATCACTAATATCCCTCAAATTCCTCATTTTCCCACAAACCCTAGTTTCTTGCTACAATTTGACAATTTTCTAGGCTAGGCCTGTGTTTTTCCCTTTTGAACCCCTTCCCCTCACTCAACATTTGAAATTCCACTTTCCTCTAGTTCCGAACATCCCTCCCTACTTCCAAAAAATTTCTAAAGAATTTAGAAGCCCCTTATCCCCTTCATTTCACTTCATTTCGACAAATCCCCTGTTCCACACATTGGGATAGGTTTTACTCAAATGATGTTTCTGAGAAAGAAAAAATGAATTTGGAAAAAGTGAGAGAGATTTTTTTCCATATTAGGCCAAGGAAGAAAAACATCCTTCACTGTTTACATAGGTATCATGGTTTTAGAGAAATGTGAAAAATATAGTTGCCTCAGGAGAGTTGCTACACCTCTGGAGTGACCTTGGGAAAATCAAGATTTCTCCTAGCTTGGTTGGCCAAATGACTTGGTTGATGAGTCAAATGATAATTAGACACAAATATATTTCCAATGAGCTATCATGAGCTAAATTTTTAGTTGAGGAAGACCTTCAAAAGTTGACTGCAACAAAACTTTTCATTTGGGCAATCTCATTTTGCACATTTTGACCACTCTTGGGAAATTTGACTTTTGACAGGGAAAATGACCTCCAAATTGGAAAATACAAGATGTTTGGGAAAGGAGACTCGATAATATTTCCAACGAGATATCACATGCCAAATTTGGACACTAGGAAGGCCTCCAAAAGTGGTCTACAAAAGGCATTGCGCACTTGGCAGCCGATGCTGCGCATAGAAAAGGCACCGCACACCTGGGAAGTTTGGGGAGTGGAAAATTACACTAGCGCTGCGTATAGAACGGCACTGCGCACCTGTCAGACACACTCAAATTGCTCCAAATCACTTCAGAATACCTCAAAACTCCAATTTCCTCCTCTTTACAGGTAAGTACATTGATCCTCCTTGTTGAAGAGTGTTCTTGCATGAAATCTTGTTGGTCTTTTACCAATAAAAACAATACCCTAGTATCCACTGTTCACCATAATGGTTCAAGGTTCACTCATTTATCTTTGTTTCTGGTTCCTAAAACCTCATACACTACATATTAAAACCCCACCCTCCATATAAAACCCTATCCTATATACATCCCATTCCCATACATAAACTCCTAAACCTTACGGTCCATATGAAACGCTATACCCTACATACAAAACCCTACTCACTCCCCTAAACCCTACTCACTCCCTAAATCCCATTCACACTCTCATTCACCCTCACCTACTCATCGTAAAATCTCTTCATGCTCATCTTTCATCCATCCACCCTATCTCATCATTCACCACAAGTGTTCACAAACAATGAAAAAGGCCAGGTGACTAGGCAGCAAAGAGGCAAGGTTAGAAGACAAAAGGAAGATTAGGCACAAAGTGACATAAGAAATTCATCTTACCATTGAATGATTCGATTTCTTTCTTACTTTGTGGAAAATCAATCTTTTGAATGGCTACCACCCAAGCTAGGTCGAGGCGGATGCCCTCCTTTGATATAACATGATCGAGAAGCTTGCCTTCATCCATGGCAAACAGACTTTTCTTTGGATTGAGAGATATACCATACTTCCTACACCGCTGAAATACAATTTTCAAATGATAAAGGTGCTCTTCGTCTGAATTAGAGAAAATTTCCAAGTCATCAAGATAAACAACTAGAAAGACATCTTTTCATTAGAAAATGTGATATCCATCACCCACTGAAAGGTTGCACCAACATTTTTCAATCCGAAAGGCATCTTTGCATAATGAAAATTTCCCCATGGAGTGGTGAACACTATTTTGTCTCTACCATCCTCATGGACCAGAATTTGGTTATAACCCAAATACCCATCAAGTAGCGACATGCGGGATGCTCCAACTACTCTCTGAAGTATGTGATCCATCTTAGGCAATGGATAGTTGTCTTTCAAAGATACTTTATTCAGATTTCTAAAATCAATACATAGCCGAATCTCACCTGTTTTCTTGTGCACGGGCACCAAGTTTGAAATTCAACCTGAAAATCTTATGGTGACGATGATACTGGCTTTGTATAACCGATTCACTTCCTTCTCAATTAAGGGCAACGACTTTGGATTTATTCTTCTTAGCTTCTTACGAAAAGGCTTTTGATTTGGCTTGATTGGGATGATATGCTGAATTATGCTTGTGTCATATGCCTTCAAATCTGAATAATCCCAAGCAAATACATCAGTAAAAGAAGATATCAAACTGATATACTTTGCTTTTACCTATGGAGGCAACGCTTTTGATAATTTCACTATTTTAGGATTTTTAGTTGATCCAATGTTCACATCCTCAACTCCTTTCTCGGTTGGCAGCAAGCTTGGTTTTCGAGCCACATCATCCTGATCGAACAACTCCTCTAAAGGTATTAGACCTTTAGAAATGACATTGTCCTTCAGCTGCAAAACTTCCATCTGATTGATTTCTATATCCACCTCACCATCATCATACTCTACATCAATAGAAGTGTCTTTGAATTTACCTTCATTTTGTAGAAATTCATCTATCTCATCATCATCTTGAAACACTTGCCAATACCTTTGATTGTTGGGGACAGCTGGGCAATGTTTCACATGAATCTCAAACTTGTTGTTTGAATTCATTGGAATTTTCAAATTACTTGCTACTGTTTCAAGTGAATCTGCAATGACATTCTGAACATGAGGGACACATGTCAAAGTATAATCTAAAAATACTCTCAAGATATCTAATACCACATTGTGGTAGGCCTGCATTTGAGGATGCTTAGCTTGGTATTCCCCTTTCACCTGCTTGATAACTAACTTGGAGTCGCCATACACTAAAATCCTTTTAGCATTCAATTTTCTAAGAATTTTCAAACCAGCAATTAAAGCCTCATATGCAACCTCATTATTTAACAGTCAAAAGCTAGTTTATAAGAATAGACCCTTACATTGCTTGGCACTTTGTTTGGGGTGAAAACAGGGCTGCGTATCCAAATGCCAATTCTAGCACCTTCCCTTCCTATTGCGCCATCAAAATCCATGCTCCACAGGCCTGCTTTGTCCTCTTCCAAATGATGAAATTCTGCTTGTTCTATTTCTCTTCCTTGTTGTCCATCAATATGTTGCTGCTGTCGGAAGGCTCATTGCTCAGCGGTACTATCAAGTCTTTGTGTTTCTTTCTTTAAGACCTCTCTGAAATTTTCGATGATCTCGGGAATGTCTTCTACTTCAACTACTTGGCTATTTACATCATTAAAGCTATTTGAATACAAAGCAAATAATTCTAAATCAATATGTACATAGTTGATTGGATGATTTACCAGTTTCTCCTTGCTAGTGATCATGTACTTCATCTTTTGTTCCCAGCATAGTTTCCTCATCTAACTGAACATGGGAATGGTAGCATAGGAGAAATCAAGCTGCATTGTCCCTTTAATCTTTGCTCCCCGAGATTTGGAAAGAAGCATGCCAAATCTAGGAGGTATATCTACCACAACCACATCCATCAAAACATTTTTAGCTGGAATTTGATCCAAACTAACCACCAAATTCTTGATAAGACCAATGCACCTTACTCTACCATAATCAAAAGAGTAAAGGTCATGATATTTTCTAGTGATATCCAATCCCAATTTCTCCATGATGGCCTTAGGTATGAGATTATGAGAGGCTTTGGAATCAAACATAGCATTGTGTAACACATATTCATGCACCCTGAGACTGATGTAAAAAGGAGCTACATCACTATCTTGAGACTGACCTTCCAATGCTGGACCAAAAATCAACTTAGGTCTATCATCTTCCACGTTCACCATATCAGATGATGGATCTAAATTTAAAATCTTGGACACCTGACCTTTGTAGCTGTTGTTCTTCATCAACTTAGTCAAAGGAATAGATACTTTTAACTTAGCAATTTCATTTTCTAAGTTAAAAACTAAAATTTTGTCTACCTCTTTCGCTGAAACATCCTTCTTTTTAGTTTTGTCCTTTGACACAGTTGGCTGATTGGATCTTTCATTTGCTGATGGCATTTTGTTGGTGGTAGGATCAGCTGTCTCTTTTCCCTTTTTCTGCACAGTAGGAGGATCATTCTTTGGTGTTGCTGCCTCCTTCCTTTTTTGAATTAGATTTATGGGCACATCTCTACTTTGGAGTGAATATTTTCACTGCTAGGTTGACAAAGCATTCATGTATCCTCTTTGATATTCATCAGAATCTTCCTCAAGAACTGTCTCATTTGCCAAAATGAAATTTTTGTCCCTTTGTACAGCTGAATTCTCGGAATACTCCTCATCTTCAATGATAAAAATCTGCAGATCATCAGGTGTAAAGAAATGGTTCTCTTCTCCAATTACATTCTCCTCCTCATCTGAGTCTGGACCATGTACACAATTTTGCTGTAAGGGTGTCTTCACCTGCTGCTGCGCTGCTTGGTCTTGTGTTCACTCCTCTCTTTGCTTGATTCTAAATTATGGTTGTTGCTGACCGCAGAAGTTGGGGTTTTTGAATTATGGTTCAGGCTTGTCAATTGTCAATCTATCAAACATATTCTCCATCTTTCGAAGCACCTGATCTGAAGTGGAAACCTCTTCCTTTACTGTGACCTTCTTTTCAGCCTTTGTTCTAGCCCTTTTGGCAAGCAGATTTGCTTCAACACTGACTGCAATATTCTGCATGTCTTCCAAAGTGGCTGGATCTCTTTCTCTTAATTGATAGGCCATATCAGGATCAAAACCATCCGGAAACTTGATCAAAGCTAGCCCCATAGGTGGCTTTATATGATCAGGAATTGGATTGTAAACCTAGTTGAATCTAATACAATAATCTTGCACAGACTCACCAACATTCCACTTGATGTTGTCATATTCGGAAAGGATCTGAAGCGAAATTTTCTTCACTTACCAGTGATCCAAGAATTGTCTCTGCAGATTAGCCAATGTAGTGATACTTGCAGCCAACAAAGCTCTGAACCATTTCCTTAATTCACCACCAAAGGTTTGTACAAACAGTCTCATTGTCACATTTTTTGCATCAATCTCATGAAGGTCGAAGAAGTCTGTCATCCTATCCACATGTTGCTGAGCTGTAACACTGTGAGGAGTGCCATCAAATAATGGAATTTTTCTTTGATAATCGGCGGGCATATCATCTAAATTTTGAGGCAGCACAAAGGGTGCAAAATGAGCAGCCATTGCTCTTGGTGGATTTGAAATCGGTATTGGGGATGTTTGGGGAGTGGGTGCAACTGACATATGGTGTGTATGAGGTGTGTGGGGAGGCGAAGAAATTTTGGATGTTTGAGGAGTAGAAGGAGTGGATGGAGGTGACACGACTGCAGATTTTTGATTCGAGATAGAAGGCTGCATTGGGATAGTGGGAATGAAAAGAGTTTCCGTGGGAGTTCAGGAGCTAGATGAAATCGCGGAGGACCCAGGGGTTGTAGATGTAGACTCTAAGAGATCAGTGATGTTTGAAGCCACAATTGAAGTTTGGAGTTGTTTCAAGATATAATCATCAATTGATTTATTGGCCTTTTCAGTTTCAATTTCTTTGAGAAATTCTGGATTCAGGATAGTAGAGCCAACCACACTTTCGGATTTTGTTTCAAGCAGTGACATATCAAACTATTCGTGAAACTCAAGATCTTCAAGATATTCAAAAACCACAGGACATGAATGAGATTTGAACATGGGAATTAAAGAACTTTCTTGATGAAGGATTCTTGGAATAAGCTTGGAATTTTCATACATAGGAGGAGGATCAGGATCTGAATTTGCTCTAGTATATCTTCTGGAAGCTAGTGTGTTACTATTTCCAAGAAATCAAATGGACATTAGCAACTTGTTCAGCCTATCAAATTCTAAACTTATCATCCAAAAGCTTAGAATTATCAGATGTACTGGGGCATTTTGCAGGTTAGATATCCCGTTTATAAGACTAGACCAGAGATTGACCGAAGTAGTTGTTATCTACTTGCGCTAATGCAAAGAAAAAGTGTTTCGAAGGCTACCTGGCTAATCTTTAGACTCTATCTGTAGTTTATAGAATGAAGAATGCTAACAAAAAAACAATTTCCTCCCCAGTACGGTCGCCACTATGTTAGAGCCGAAATCTACCTCAGGCTAAGAAAGGTAGGATCTAGGACAACATCAAACCATGCTTAACTTAGTAGCTAGCCCTACCAGGTCGGGAGAGGGCTCTCTCCTAGTCAATCTCAGCAAAATATGATCAATAAGGGCTTGCGATGACTGATATGTTGACTGATTTTAGGCTAGGTATGTGTGCAAAGAGTTTGATTGAATAAAATAATGTTTTGTTGGCTCAAATGGAAAGGCAGATTTTGGGTTTGGGGAATGAGGCTCAGTTTTGCAGATATCTCTATGGGGCAAGGTAGGAAATTTATTTAGGCACTTCAAATCAAATGATATGGAGAGCGTAGACAGGTGAGGAGTTGAAGAGGGCAAGAAAACTCAGGGATCCTCTTCAAACAGCTGAAAACATCAAAAGCTAAAGCAAACCCTAGGTAGAGCACTGTAATTTCAATGGATTCTAACCTTACCCTTGTTTGATTTAGTTAAGAAGAAGTTTTTAGCAAATTTAACGTCTTAAATTTCTCTACATAAATTATCAATCCAGGTATCATAAACTGATGAAGTGTGGTGCACCATATGT
>APFE031160864.1:142745-176403 GCA_000404065.3 Pinus taeda
GATACAGTGCGATCGGTATCGGTACCATTTCCTTTGAGAGGGAGTCTGGTAAACCCTTCGTATTGAAGGAAGTGATGCATGTTCCAAGATTGAATAAGAATCTTATCTCTGTGGCGATGTTAGAAGACAAGGGATATGATGTTTTTTTCAGCAAGGGAAAGGCTTTCCTGCGCAGTAAGACAACTGGAGAAACCCGGAAGATAGGGGTTCGAGTCAAGAACCTTTATCAATTGCATGTAGATGGCTGCGCAACAATGGCATGCAAGGCATAAGGAGTGGTGAGCCGGGATGAAGGCGAGCTGTGGCACTGGAGATTGGGCCACCTTCACCATGGAGCCTTGAAGATACTGTAGCAGATTTCTACTGGGCTTCCTAAAGGCACTCTTGCGCAGTCAGATCAGTGCAAGGGGTGTACTTTGGGAAAATTTGTGAAAGACACCTTTCACGAGAAGGATAGTCACGCCACGATGATCCTTGAGAGAATTCACACAGACGTGTGTGGACCTTTCTTAGTAGCTTCGACAGCAAAGCACAAGTGCTATGTGATCTTTGTTGATGATTTCTCTCGGAAGTGCTGGATCTTCTTCATGCAGAAGAGGAGCGAGACATACTCAAAGTTTTGTGACTTCAAAGCACTGGTTGAGAAGGAATCGGGGAAGAAGGTGAAGGCTCTTAGGAGCGACAATGGTGGTGAATTCATCTCTGGCGAGTTCAAGGACTTCTGCAGCGCAGAAGGGATTCAAAGAGAGCTCATAGCTCCCGATAACCCACAACAGAATGGGGTTGCTGAGTGGAAGAATAGAACGATTGTGGGTGCTGCACGGTCGATGTTGCATGATCAGGGCCTACCCCTTCACTTATGGGCGGAGGCATGCAATACTTCAGTATATGTGCAGAACTGTTGTCCTCACAAGATACTTGGCATGAGTACACTTGAGGAGGCTTATTCTGGTAAGAGACCTGATATTTCCCATTTGAGGATTTTTGGTTCTCCTGTTTACATGCATGTGACGAAGGATGCCAGGAAGAAGTTGGAGCCGACAGCAGAGGTTGGGATATTTTTGGGGTACACTGATACGCCCCACAACTATCGTGTGTATTTGCTAGACAGTCGCAAGACTATTGTGCGACGGGATATAAAATTTCAGGAGGAGAAAGCCATGAAGTGTTCGCTTGAGAGGGAGCCACACTTGCATGTAAATGAGGAGTTATTAGTTCCTAAGGATGAGCTTCAAGATGTGGATCAGCGACAAGATGAGGTTCATGGAGTGGAAGAGACCACTCATGTAGCGCCAACCATCAGAGGGCGAAAACGCACTACAGAAGCTGAGCGACTGGCTCAAGATGAAGAGAAGGTTGTAGGACCACCTACAGCAGAGCGCAGGCAGAGATAGTCACTTGATTGGTACACTGGATACATGGCTTTTGTGAGCAAATGTGTCGTGATTGAGCCATCCTCTTTCGAGGAAGCTGTGGAGGATCCCGCATGTGTAGATGCCATGGTGGAAGAGTATGATTCGATTGTCAGAAACAGTGCATGGGAGATTGTCCCAAGACCGGAGGGGAAATTAGTGGTGGGTTCGAGATGGATCTACAAAGTGATGCAGATGGGGTGGCACATCCATCAGATGGATGTGAAGACTGTGTTCCTCAATGAAGTCAATGAGGAGGATGCTACTTCATTGGAGGTAGTTGATGCCACTGTTTATCGACATTTGGTGGGGTCGCTTATGTATCTGGTCAATACACGACCCGATGTACCACAACCCAGAGATTGGTACAGACAGGAGGATGAGGTGAAGCTATGTGGCTTCACGGATGGAAATTGGGCAGGGAGCTCAATGGTCGACATCAGGTACCATCATGTCAGAGATTGTGTGCAGCGGAGAATCCTGTTACTTTCATATATTCCCACGGAGGATCAGGATGCTGATATCTTGACGAAGGCGCTCACCTGGAGCGAATTCGAATACCACAGAGACAGGATAGGGGTTACAGATAATCCATATCTTGTTGAGAGGGAGTGTTGAAAATGAAACAAGATGATGGAGCTTAGTGAAAAGAAGCCGCCTTCACTAAGTGGGCCCGCAGGCTATTTTTGGCGCAAAGTCTATTTTTAGACTATGTCTGTTTTTAGACATATGGATCATGGTCTATGAGTTGCAGAATGTTATTTGTGGATGATTGGTTAAGTTGGTAAAAATAGATGGACCTCTATTTTTAGACAGATGGGCGGAGTCTATTTTTATACTGCCAGTCTAAATATAGAACAATCGAATATTATTAGCTCTTAATAATATTTGGACTATAAACATTATCTTATTCTGTTGGAGCACTTCAGTTCAAGCTACAAATGTGGCACATGCAACTTCCAGAAGGAAATACACTTTTCTAATGGGTTACTTGAGCTATTGCATGAAGGACTTCAGTTAGAACTTCAGTGATTGAGTTCTGTGGAGTTGAATGAGGGGTTGATGGAGTTGTGTTCAGTTTGACTTAGTTGAACTAGTTGTATTTAGTCTAACTAACAATAACTAGTAATGAGTGGTGTGAATTAATTATTAATTAAATCCACTAATATTAACTATAAATCAACTGAGGAATACATCAGTTAATCAATGCATGGACAGTTCAGTGGAGACAAGTGTTAGAGGTGAGTGAAGGGCAAGACAACTGTCAGTTGTGACTATAGTTGTGCATGTGATTTGCACAACCAATGGATTGAGTATTTCCAATGAGGATTGTGTGGTATATCCAAGGGAAATATGAATTTGGATCATTCATTCACCAGTATTCTCATGCAGGATTGTGCAGTGGAGGCAGGAAAGCAGCGTAGGAGATTTGAGCCAGTGATTGATTCATATCTGAGCTAGTTTGTGTGTAACAGGTGGAGATAGTACTGAGTACTTGTGAGGAGTAATGTACTATGTATTGTTACATGTTCTCAATCAATATAATATACAGATAGTTTGGGGTTTTCAGCTGTATGCTTTCCCCGTGATATATTGTGTTGATATGTGCAATTGATGCTTTAATGTGCGCATGCAGCTGTTTCTTAATTCCGCAAAATTGATGATCAATGTAGAGGAGGTTATGTATTATGCATGATTTCGCAAATAGTGTATAATCAGGATAATCTCTATGAATAAGTGTCATATTATTCAAAATTTCTACATAATTTGCATCCGCATTTTAGACTAAACACAAAGAAAGCCCCTTGCCTTTTAATTTGGGATCAGAGGTAGCTAAGTTAAAGATTTCAGTCCCTTTAACAGAGTTAATCAAAAATGAAACCTACAAAACATAGATAAACCAAACACGGAACATTGCTGAAAATGAGGATTTGATTAACCAGTTTGATGACCAACCGGAACTTATATTTAGTCCTGATGTTAATGGGAAACCACTAGAAGGAGGAATGCCACCTTTTTACATTAGCCTTAGCATCCATGACAAAATTCTTCATAATTCCATGTTGGATTCTGGGGCCTCCCACAACTTAATGCCCAAATCAGTAATGGAGAAATTGAACCTAGACATTACAAGGACTTATTTTCATTTGACATAAGTCAAGTAAAGTGTTTAGGGTTGATTAAAGACCTATGTGCTACCTTAGATCAATATCCTGCCAAGAGCAACCTTATGGATATTGTGGTTGCTGACATCCCACCGAAGTATGGCATGTTGTTGTCTAGATCATGGGGAGCCAAACTTCAGGGATCTTTACAACTGGATATGTCGTATGCAACACTTTCTATTTTTGGACAACCCAAGAAGTTGTACCAAGAAACTTTAATCAAATACATGGTAATTAGCCAGGATTGGCCTCAAAACTTTCCTATCTACTATGTACATTCAGACATTGATTCTTTTATCCTGTATAATACTGATCAAACATAAGAAACTCTTTTAGACAATGTTGATACAGAACCAAAAGAAATTGCAATTTCAAAACAAGAGGAAACCGTCCAAACTTTAGAACTTTCCACTAAACAAGGTAGTCAAGACGAGGAAAAGTTTGTGGAAACAGATGATGTGAATTATGAACATGAGATATTATGGCATCTTGAGTTTGATGGGTCAGACAATAAATTTGGAGCAGGAGCAGGAATTTGGATATACAATCTAGAGAATGATCACTTAGAAGGCCATGCATACAGATTAAATTTTAAATTTACTAACAATATTGCCGAGTATGAAGCACTGATTCTAGGCCTTAAATTAGTTAGGAATTTAGGAGCTATAAGAGTTTCTGTCATGAGAGACTTTAAACTAGTTATAAAACAAATTAATGATGTATATATGACAAAAGACCCTAGATTAAGTTGTTACAGAGGAATCATTGTAGAAATACTAAACACTTTCTTAGAAACCAAGGTTGTTGTAATTCCTAGAAAACATAATATGCAAGCTCATAGTTTAGCAATGTTTGTCAGCACCTACAAGTTACCCTTTCAACCTAACTACCAGTACACTACTGAAGTTAGGCACAGACCTGCAATTCCAAACGATTTGAAAAACTGGTAAATATTTGCTGATGACAAACAGATAAACAACTTTTTAATTTTAGAAGAACAATTTGTAAATAGCAATATAGATACTGATACATCAATAGATCCAAACATTAAAAACAGAATATAAATAAATGAGATAGAAGGTGAAGAGATAGATAGATTTCATCCCACTAAATTTACAAAATTAGATATAGAAAACCTAGAGCAAGTTGAGGTTGATGAAATAATAACGGAGACACTGAAGTGATCAATCTCAAAGACAATTTCTTACCTAAGGGATTAACCCCTTTGGAAGACTTGTTTGATTCAAATGATGTTCCTAGAAAGCATAAAATGGAACCTTTGAAATCTGATATAGAGGAGTGTAATATAATTACTGATGAAAATCCAAAATTGATCAAACTTTCTAAATCAGTACCTCCCACTAAAAGAGTAAAATACATTGAGTTATTAAAAGAATTTCAGGATGTTTTTGCTTGGAGTTATGAAGGCCTCAAAGGTTATGACATCAACATCATACAACACACAATCCCTATAAAAGAAAATAAAAAACCTTTCAAACAAAAACTTAAAATTGTTAATCCTGTCCTATTACCTTCAACTGAAAAGGAAATCTAGAGAATGTATGATGCTAAGATAATTGCACCAATCAGATTTTCTGATTGGGTTTCAAACTTGGTGCCAACTAGGAAGAAAACTGGCGAGATCAGACTCTGTGTGGACCTTAGGAAACCTCATTAAAGTATCACTTAAAGACAATTACCCTCTCCCCAAAATGGATCATATTTTGCAAAGGGTAGTTGGATCAACCAAAATCTAATTATTGGATGGGTTTTCTAGTTACAATCAGATCTTAGTTCATCCTAATGACCAAGCCAAGACTGCCTTCACTACTCCTTAGGGCACATTCATGTATGTGAAAATGCCTTTTGGACTAATGAATGCAGGTTCCACTTTCCAAAGGGCTATGGATATAGCATTTGCCAAAGAAATTCATGACTTCCTTATGATATACCTAGATGACATCACTATGTTTTCAAAATCTAATAGTCAACATTTGGATCATCTAAGGCAGATTTTTATTAAATGCAAGAAATATGGAATTTCTTTAAACCCTAAGAAGTATTTGTTCGGGTTAGAAGAAGGAAAGTTACTAGGTCATATAATTTCAAAAGATGGTATCCAAATAGACCCTTCAAGAATATAAGCCATCTTACAGATACAACATCCAAGGAACATTAGGGAATTACAAGCTTTCTTAGGGAAAATTATCTTTCTTAGAAGATATAGTTCTAATCTAGCAGTATTAATTAGATCACTGAACAATATGTTGAAAAAAGATTCGACCATAAAATGGACTGTTAAGGCTAAGAAATCCTTTGAAGACATTAAACTAGCCTTAACTAGAACACCAATTTTGATCAATCCAAAATTTGACAGAGATTTCATCTTATTTTCCTTTTCTTCTGAGCACACAATTGTTGCAATTTTACTGCAGAAAAATGACCAGGGCTATGAACAACCTATTGCTTTCTTTAACAAAGCCCTGAGAGATGCCCCCTTAAAATATAACATAATGGAAAAACAAGCCTTTGCTTTGGTCAAAGCTATCAAGGATTTTAGAGTGTACATTTTATATTCTCATATAGTAGCCTATGTTCCTAATTCAGTAGTCAAAGACATCCTAACTCAGGGTGGTCCAGATGGAAAGAGGGGAAAATGGATTTCTACTATTCTAGAATATGACATAGAAATCAAACCAACTAAGTTAATCAAGGGCCAAGGTTTAGCCAAGCTCATGGCTGAATCAATCTGTCAGGCCCTGGATATAAACTTTATTGCACAAATAAATAATGAAGAGGAGATGGCGACTCCACTAATCAGCCAGGCCTTTGTTGAATCACCATGGTATGCTCATATCATTTATGTTTTATTGAATCAACAAGCTCCTCTTGAATTATCTAAGACCAAAAGCAGATTTTAAGATGAAATCCTTAAAATTTTGTATATTAGACAATGCTTTGTTTTGGAGAAATCATGAAGGTATTATTGTTAACTATTTACTAAAAGATGAATCTGACAAAGTATTACAGGAGTTTCATGCAGGTGACTGTGGAGGACACCTTTACTAGAAAACCACTGCTGATAAGATTCTTAGAGCCGGTTTCTACTGGCCTACCTTGTTTTCTGATGTAAAGAAACATGTGACCTCTTGTCACAAAAGTCAAATTTTTTAGGGAAAGAAAAAGCTTCTACCTTTACCCCTCAAGCCAATCTCATGTGAAATACCTTTTCAACAATGGGGTTTAGACTTCATTGGTGAAATTCACCCACCTTCCTTTGCCCAACACAAATGGATCCTCACTGCCACAGACTATTTCATAAAATGGACAGAGGCCATATCTTCAAGGCAAGCCATTGACACTGTTATCACAACCTTCCTCGAAACCAACATTATATCAAGATTTGGATGTCCAACTAAGCTTGTTAATGATAATGCAATAGCCTTTAAATCCAAAAGAATGATAGATTTCTGCAACAAGTATCATATAACCCAGGGCCATTCCACAACCTATTATCCTCAAGGAAATGGCCTGGCAGAATCCTCAAACAAAAGTATGCTGAACATCATCAAAAAGTTGTTAGAGGACAATAAGGAAACATGGAACAAAAAGTTAGTCAATGCCTTATGGGCAAATAGAATTACCACTAAGAAATCAATTGGTACTTCTCCCTACCAACTAGTTTATGGGATGGAAGCTATTTTTCCATCCTCCTTGGGAACACCAGTGATGAAGCTATTTCAAGAGTTGCAGATTGAACCAAATAGTATCCAAAGAAGAATCAACCAAACAATACATCTTCAACAAATCAAGGAGGAAGTATACATCAGATCTCAAGTTGTGCAGGAAATGATTAAAAAGATTTTTGACAAGAGAACCAAGGCTGAAGATTTTTACCTTGGTGACAAAGTCCTAAAATGGGATTCAAGGAGGGAAGATAAAGGTAAACATGGGAAATTTGATTTCATGTAGAAAGGCCCATGTGTCATTTATGCTTTCAGAGGTAATAATGCTTTCTTCCTAAGAGAAATGGATGGTACAGAAGCAAAAGGTGGACCAGTGAATGGTCGAATGCTCAAACACTATTTTGAACCTAACTACTGATTTTTACTTTCCATTGTACATATTTCATTTTTCTTCGAAAAGTTTAGTTTGGATTGGATGGTGCTCTTTGAAGTTGAAGCCCGAAGAGAAGGCCCTAAGCTTTAAGGATTTACTGTCATAAGTATCAATAATGCAGAGGCATAGAGAATAATTTTGCAAGGTAACATCAACAACAATTCAAAGGCTACTATACAAAGTTCTTGACATTTCACTAGGAAATGCCATCCCCAAGTGGAGCCACTGTTAGGTTCCTATACAAATAGGAGTCATAATTTTGAATGACTAAGGTTGAGCCTTGTAATATTGTACATACATTTGCTTTCTAGAAATGTTTTCCATATTAAAAAAAAATTAAAAAAATTAAAAATTAAAAATAAAAATGTAAAGAGGGTATGTCCTAAAAGAATAATCAAAGGACAAAAAGAATGAAAATAGGTCAAAAAATGAAATATATGAACCGCAAAAGACAAAAAGAAACCATGAAAGTGTGCAAGTCAAAATGCCACTACTATTTACTTTTTATGCATAATAAATGATTGTATGCACCTTGTTACTTATGCCACTATCCATGGTAGTCAAAATATTTAAACTTGATTGTTTCATACTTTGAATTTTTATGTTTATAGGTAGTGAATAAATCTGACCAAATAGTGTAATTTTGGCAGATCATTAAGATAGGTAGAGTGAATAAGAGGAGTTCATCAATTTAATCTGAGCCCTTGGAGGATATAAGGTTAGACTTAGATAGTTTATTTTGTAAATAAAATAAAAAGATTGATAAGGGTTTGCTAGAATAAATGCACCCCAATAAAGTGAAGAAAAAAAGTGGTAGGATGAGTAAGTGGGTAAGTAGTAGAAAGGTTGCAGAGATGTTATATAATTGATGCAAAAAGCACTTATGTCATTGTTTCAAATGCATCATTTAAATATGCATAAGTGGTAAACAAAACAAAAACAATGGTTCACAATGTGGTTTACTTAACATCTCCTCGTTCATTTTAACCACCATGGCACTCACTAACTTCCCTTCCATAATAAAAATATTAATACCTATAATTTTTAAGACAAAAAGGCTGAGAGCATTTCTCTGACTTCTCGTGGGACCGGACCCTCGGCTTGATGACTTAAGAAGGAAACGTGTTAACTTTCATTATAATTCATTCATCCCCCTCACAAAACCTCTTTTCCTATGGTTCAGTTCTTTTGCCTAGGAAAACCCCTTTATAAACATGTTTCATGTACAAAAATCCACCAAATACAATTATCTTAAAGTACTAAGGGTATGAAACGCATAACATTTCATGTACCTAAGCACAATACCCCTTCTTCTCATTTCACTTCATATTAACTTTCTAATTAAATATATAAAAATCTCGATAAACTCATTATCCCGTATATATTTAACTCCCTCATATAAATTAACCCCACCCCTTAGTTTATCTATAAACTATATTACTACCCCTTATCCCACAAAATATTTTAAACCCTTCCCTCAGTCCTTAATCCCGTGTCAAAGAGTCCCCGACGAGATTAAGCTCCAAGTTAATCTCATACCGCTGATGATTAGACCCATGGGCCCTCCTAAAAACTTTATGGTTAAACCCTCACGCAACTCCCATCTCTCAATCACCGTTGATCGTCCCTCCTCGATATCCAACACCTCACAAACATATCGGGCCGACTCGACGTCCTCCCAATAAGGCAGTTTTCCCCCTGGCCCTCGACGCTACGTGACCCCTCCCAAATACTTCTCGCACCACAAAAGCGGTGCAATGGCAAAAACCGTCACTATTCAACAATTGGTGAACCTGCCAAAATTAACTGCTTTTCCTATAAAAGCCCATTTACCCCTCTTTTCACTCTTTTTACACATTTTTCCTTTGAGAGCTCAGAAAGTCATTGCGACCACTGCAAACAGCCAAATTGCTCACAACACTCCGCCATTGCTCCACGGACGCTGCAGACAGCCCAAATCGTTCCTCAGTCCGTACAAGTATTGTACAAACCTCTGCAGCCACCTTCAACCACCATTTACAGTCAATTCCACTCAATTCTAGGTATTTAACTGTGGAATTCCAACTCCATTGTCAAATTCCAAGTCAATTCACCCTCTTTGACACTGTTAATTAAGTAAAAAATATCAAATTTACTTAAATTTTAACTTTGTGAACCATAAACCATTTCAAAACCTCAATTGCCCTAAAAAATCTGAATCATCCCCCACACTCAAATGCACAAGAACTGAGTATGGTTGCCCCAATTGCTATGGATATAAGGCCCATCACTACACTTCATTTAGACATGGACCACCTTCCTTTGGAGGACAAAGATTTCCAAATAAAATATACCACTGTCCTAGAACCCCTGCTCAAAGTACATTCCCAAAGTAGGGACAAGTTCCTGAACCATGCTGATGAAATTAGCCTTTGGGAGTCAAATTGCCCAAGTACGAGTTCCTCCAAGTCCACATTTTTCGTGATATTGTGCATATGTGCTATGCTTGCTACATCCCTAGTCACGGAACTATCATGTCTCATGACCAGAAGGTCCTTTTCACCATCATTGTTGAGTCTATAAATGAAATGTCGTAGCTCCAACCAAGACCAAGCCTAACCCCACTTTCAATTGGAGACCTGTTGGACCTGTATCCTAAACTTAGCTCTGCAAAGTTGGCCCAACTGTTCCAAACCTTTATAAGAGAAGAGAAACACATCCCTAAGGACTCCCCTCCATATGTATTAGTCATTTTCTCTCCATGGGGCCAGAATATTGTGGCCATGATATCTTTTATTTTGGGTTACTCCACCAGTGAGTACATTGATGAAATAATCCTTGCCTTCATGTCCATCTACACTCTAGGGCAACCTCATGTTGTCATTTATGACTATGCCCAATTTATAATTGATAGGATGCATGAGTAATTTCTTAGAATAAACAATGAATGGGTTTTTAAGTACTCCTCAGTTTTATACCATATGTTTTTATATTATCAATCAGAGAAGTTCCCATTCACCCTTCAAAATATTGACACCAAGGGTCAGCCCAGGTTAGTCATTTTTTGGACCCCATTGATCCACCAATACCAGTCTCCATACTCTTGCTATGACTTCATTGATTTATTTGTACACCCAGTCATGACAATGTTTACTGGAAGCGCTCCTCCTATAATCAGTCCAGAAATAAAGAGAGTCCTTCAATTATCTAAGCAGACCAAAGTTGGTGATTGGTACCTCTACCAGAACCATACAAAAATCGGGATTTATGGTTGCATGCTGGCACCATACAAGCTACCAAGGTACCTCCCAATGAGGTTGTTTGCATTAGAATACTATATGTAAATTATCAATGCAGATGAAGTGAACTTCATCAATGTGAAGAAGAAGGCCAATTTCAAAATAAAAGACCAACTAGGCCCCCTCATATGTAACTCTAGAGAGGCTGGCAAAGAGGCAGATTTGATATTACAGAATATGAAGTTCCAAAGAAGTTTTGTCTGTAGATATGATCCTTTGGAATTCATCACAAAGAAGAGACAAAAGGTCAAGCTAGGGCCTTTCATTCACCATCCCATACGTGAAATAGAAGCTTATGCAAATCAGGCAGAATGGGTGGAGGGTACCCAAGTAGACGAAGACAACACCAGAGTAGACGTAGAGAATGCACTAATTGATTTAGAAAATCAGCTTGATGGCAACTCTTTTTTGCAGGTACCAGAAGGACCAGACACTACTATGAGCACTCCTCCAGTCATGCAGACTCCTTAGAATGAGGAGAAGATCCCAAAAATAAACAGAGAAGGGGCTTCCACTTCAGGAATGGCCACCTCTGATTTGCAGCAAGAATCAAACAAGAGGCAAAGGCTAAATCCAACCTTTGAGCAGGAATATACTGAAGACTCAGCTCAGGTCACCAATACAGGATCAGAAAGAAGTAGGCCTACTACTCCATCTGGAGGCATGCAAGATCCTTCCACATCACAAACCCAGAAGTTGGAAAGGCAGCTCAGTGTTGAGGTAACATCCTTTATAATGCCTGCTGACAAAGACCAAGATATCAAGGAAAGATACAAAGAAATCAAGGCTAGAAATGAGAGGTTGAAGGCCCAAACATATGCACAATACCTGGAGAAAGGCTAATGTCAGCCTTTGATATTAAAGAGGGGAAGCTACAAATGACCTTTGTAAAGGCTACAACCCAGCAACCAAAGACAGCATCAGACTTCAAAAGGGTAAATTTTGAAGTTTTGGTCAGGGATATTCATCCCATAGACCATATTTAACTACACAAACATGTTGGAGAGATGATATACTCCACCCTGACAGGTAAAGCCATAGCTGCCCATCAGCTACATAACTCTTTGAACAACATCTCAGCGCAATTCC
The DNA here is from genome assembly GCA_000404065.3 of Pinus taeda. Classification (NCBI taxonomy): domain Eukaryota; kingdom Viridiplantae; phylum Streptophyta; class Pinopsida; order Pinales; family Pinaceae; genus Pinus; species Pinus taeda. Next base: position 154,809 of record APFE031160864.1, read on the forward strand.
AATTAGAGAAGGCCTCCTCACAAACCAAGGATACAAGGATCAAGTCCTTAGAGGACTTAATAATTGAATTGGGACACGATCTCAAGGATATAAAATCTATCAAGTAGCTTATTAAGAAGAAAAATGATGATATTGCTGCACTTAACAGGCAATTGAAAAAACCCTGACTACAACATCCACAAACACTAGAAGTCCTAGAAGCCCTGCATGGGCATGAAGAACTAATGGACCTAGTTTAGAAGCTGAACAATCAACTTAAGGAGACAAAAAAGGAATTAGATGCTCTAATCCAATTAAAACAAGTAGATGTGGCCACTTCATCAACAATATTATCCCCACAGTCTCCACAATAGTGCCATCCACACTAGCAACATCTTTGGCACCTACAACTCCACTTGCAATAGCCTTGCCAGCAACAAAAGAGTCTACGTCAACAGCAAGTGCATAAGGAGAGAAAGCAACAGAACTAGTCAAAGCCATGTCATGTCTATCTAGGCTACTGAAATGAATAAGTTAAGAGATAAGGTTGCAAGTTTGGAAATAGACTGCAAACTTGCCCAGGTGAAGCAGAAGGAAGAAGCACAAAAGGCTCAGAGAATGGGTGAGAGAATAAAAATCCTAGAAAAGGATTTAACACTGGAAAAACCACTTGGACAAACCAAGGAAATGCTATGGGCCAATATCATTGACTCTTTCAATGATATTTGGCCATCAATCCAAGTAATTTTTGAACAAACAGAGTGTTTAGTCAATTTAACGTCTTAAATTGCTCTACATAAATTATCAATCCGGGTATTGTAAACTGATGAAGTGTGGTGCACCATATGTGCTTAGTTAACATTTTTCTTACTTCGTTGTTTTATAGACTTTATTTTGTTTTGGGGTTTTGTTTTTGTTGATCTCCTAAAGTGTCTAATGCAGATGGAAATCCTATTCTAAGGTCTTAAGAATACTTTTAAAGGTCAAGTATGGATGTAGATTTCAAGACAAGGTTTGTGCCCTAATGGTAACTTCCAAAACTTAGCACTTCAAAGATTCAAAACATGTTATTGATGGAATTAGTACTTAAACAAAAGTGTAAATATGCAGCTACTTAAATCAAACAAAAGATGAAATATTGATAATGAAATCATTTTCTCTATTGCTTGTCTAAATATGGAAATAAAAGTTAAGCTATTGCACTCAAAGAAATAAAAAAAATTGCAATTAAAGTAAAGCTAAAATAAAATTACATCAACTCATATTCTGACCCCTCGCCATTAGTCTCGCTATGGCTTTCGGAGGTAATCATAAACAACTTGAGTAATCTGATATCTATTTGCAGAAAAGTAAACTTAAAATCAAATTACATCAACTCATATTCTGACCCCTCGCCATTAGTCTCGCTATGGCTTTCGGAGGTAATTATAAACAACTTGAGCAATCTGATATCTATTTGCAGAAAAGTAAAATTAATATCAAATTACACACTCATATTTCAATCCCTCACCATTAGTCTCGCTATGGCTTTCGGAGGTAACCATAAATTAATGAGTAATCCAATATCTAATTGCAGAAAAGTAAACTAAAATCAAATCACAACATTCATATTTCAATCCCTCGCCAGTTAGTCTCGCTATGGCTTTCGAAGGTAATCATCAATGACATGAGTGAGTTGATTTCTAAACTAACTTAACAAAGCAAATGAACAATACTGAAATCAAAGCATAACTGAAATTGAAAAGCTAAAAAAAAACAAGGTCAGCAGAGAGGCAAATCTCATGTCACTATTTGATGCAAAAGCATGTAAAGAAAAACTAATCTACAATCAATCGGTTGAACACACTTACATGAATTAAAATTGCATGAATGAAAAATCTAGTATATCAAACTTGAAAGCAATCAAATGAGATAATGAAATCAAAGAAAAATTACAAAATGAAATCTACTCTACCTTACATTTTAATGTGCTCCATGACATCTACTTCACATCTCCTTCCATGTTGAGAACATCAAAGCTTTATTCAAATTCTTCAAAATCACAAAGTACAACAAAGCTCTCCAAGGCTTTCCAAAGCCATCAAGGAAGAACTACAAACTCACAAGCTAAGCTCTGAACTCTAAGCTCTAAGTTAACAAGCTGAGACTAACAAATGAAGGAGAGAGATCTCCTATTTATACAAAAAGATGAGAAGCCATCTCATTAATGGGAGTCCATGAATCTCTCCCTCTACCTCTAGAGTCCTAATAAAAATAGGAACTGATAAGACACATGTCTTCTTAGAGTTACAATGCAATTAGGAGATGTGACACATATCCTCATGATCCCATGATTCTTTCCACTCAAAGTCGAATTTGGCCTTAGAGTGCCACATAAGGGTCTTCTAGAAGCCTCCTTTCAACCTACACATGTCAACAATCTCAACCCATTTGTTAGGTATAAGCATATGCACATTATTTACTAATTTTTAACTACAAAATCACTTAAAAGGCTTAGAATTAATAAAGTTTGGAAAAACATAAATGTGGCCCAATGATAATGAAAGTGGGCTGAATGTGGTGACATAGTAGTGAAATGGAGGTAAAATGGAGGTGATATAATGGACATAATAGTGAAAGTGTAATGGAAATGAATGACATTTTCAAGAATCAACAAGAAGCAAGATAGATAATGGCATACATAAAACATAAGTAAATTCACAATTACAGAAGAAAGAACAATACCAAAATAAATTGCCACATGAATCCCAAAGAGTGCTGCAAACCCTGGTCTCTATTCCTTAGCGAAAACTGCTGATATGAGTATACAATGAAGCTCCAAGCTTTCTCAAAAGTTCAACCATGCTAATGATTGAAAAATCACAAGATATAGACAAGTCATAGATCATCCTAGCCTCTAGGGGTCGAGCTCACAAGTTTAGGAGCTGTTCCAACTAATTCTAAACTGAGAACTAGAAATTAGGTAGTGGAACAACATGCCTCTAGAAACTAGGGAACTGATTCATTCTGTTGCAAACAACTTGTTGATAGATGAATCTACCTCCATGAGTGAAAATTTGACATATTTACATCAAGATCCATCCATTTATATTAAATTACATCATAAGTTTGACATTAAGAAGGAGAAAAGTCAAACTATCAAGAAGTTAGGCGAAAAACAGAGTATTCTTGGTCAAATTGAGCAAAATTTACCTAATGCACCGCACTGATTTCCCTATGCATAGCTTTGTAGCCCCTTTTGGAGGCCTTCCCGGTGCCCAAATTTGCTCCAAGTGTGCTTGTTGGAAATATCTACCTGTCTACTTTCCAACCCTAGTGGAAGTTTTAAATGTGGCCTCCATTTGCCCCTCCAAAACTGAGTTTTCCCAACACTGCTTCCTGTGTGTCAAAATAGGGGCAATAAGGTCATGTTTTGAGTGTTTTTGACCTTTTTGAGGGCTCAAAACCTGTCAAAATTTCTTGGCTGTTGGTAGGCAAGAATATGTTTTCATGTCAAATCCAAAAATTTTGAGTTCTTGTCATTTGGAGGCTCCCATCAAAAGTGAGCGCCAGGCGGTGCGGCGCATAGGGCAGAAATTTTTGTGTTTTAGCCCAAAAATTTCAAAAATGCAAAAAGTGTCCCAAATTTTTGAAATTTGGGATGAGTCTTTTCCATTAAGTGTTGTGCTGGGCCAAGGAAGCCTTAACCAATATCTAAATTATATCGTGCTCCTTTCGCCTCCTCGATGCCTTCTTCAACTTGGCCTTCAAGTTCCTGATTCTTGCCTTGCAGACTTTGTTTCTCGCCATGTAATGATAAGCCATATGCCTCCACAATGTCTTCTCCTTATTGGCCTTCTCCAACAACCTTTCTAAGTGGATATTAGCTCTTTCAAGCCATGATTCTTGATCAGCATTGATTTCTTTCTCTAACGATGTGAGCTCCACCTTCCTCCTTCCTGAGGAGCTGTAAAAACTCATGAGAAATGAAGTCCTCCCATGAGATGCCCTACAAACCGAGTTGGTGCATGACCACAATTTTAATGAGAGCAAAATGATATATATTGTTGAACTACTACGGAGGAGTCTTGTGTTGTACTAAGGTGGTCATCTTCTCAATGTTTCGACACATGAAGTAGGGGAGATTCATCATTCTCACCCTGGTAAAGTGCATCAACAACCTGATATGATAGGCATATAGGCGAGAAAATCGGCCCTCACAGCTGAAATATTTCATAACTAACTCTATGTGTTTGAAAACGCGTTATTTATAACAAAAATTCATAACTGTTTTCCTATGAAACATCGTTAACTGAGGACACGTAAAAGGACAGCGTCTGTAAGCTAAGCATACTGGTTGCCGAGATTATTCAATCTATCAAAAGTGGCTGTTGGATTCGCATCGTGGGGTAGTCTACAACTGTCAACATGACCCCAGGGATCTAGGAACGACCATGAATCCTTCACGTGTTTGGAAACATAGTCCTGTTGCCATAGGACTCCTTTGTTTGACCACCATTTGACCACCATTGACCACGGCTTTCCTTAATGAATCCAACTGAACCAATAGGACCTAATCCATGTCCAGGTCATTTCTAACTTGCCCACATGCCTTGTTTTGCTTGATGACACCTGCAACCTAGAGTTGAACAAAAACAACTACGAAAATTTGAATCAATTGCAGAAAGTAACTGGATTCCGCAGCTAATGAGCAAAATCTAATTCAAACAACATACACAAAAACATAGTTAGAAAAACACTTGAATGCTCTTTTAGAATCAATATGCAATGATTTTTGATAGCTTATGGTGTCCAGGTGAAGGGAAAAAGTCTAGGAAAGTGTGTAGGAGATATGTAGTTTCAAGGCTCAACAACTTATACCTTAGAGAAGGATGGGAAGAAGCATACATTGTTACCTTTGAACGATGAAGTAGACAAAGGAATGGTTGGGGAAATTTTTTTGATGATTAGTGGAAAAGAATTGCTGCGAGAAGTCAAGAAGGAGAAAGAAATGCACTTTTCTGTTGTGGGTAAACCCAAGGTAATTTTGACTTCTACTAATTTAGGTAATGATTATGTTGGCATTATTGTTGACGAATTTCCAAGTGCATTGCCACCAATTAGAAGTATCAGTCAATCACATAGATTTAATACCTGGTGCGACTTTACCAAATAAAGCAACATATATGCTAACTCCTCAGGGAAATGAAGAAGTTGGGAAATAGGTGTAGGATTTGTTGGATAAAGGACTGATAAAGGAGAGCTTAAGTCCGTGTGTAGTACCGGCTGTGTTTAGCCCCAAGAAGGATGGTGAATGTTGCATGTGCATCGATTCCATAGCATTAAAAAAGATTAATATCAGGTATATATTTCCCTTACCACGTATGGATGATTTGATGGATTGATTGAGTGGGTCAAATTATTTTTCTAAGATAGATTTGAAGAGTGGATACCATCAAATAAGGATTAGAGATGGAGATGAATGGAAGACTATGTTCAAGACTAATAGTGGGTTGTATGAATGGTTAGTGATGCCTTTTGGACTCACTACTGCACCAAGTACATTTATGAGATTGATGAATTAGGTCTTAAAAGAATATGTTGGAAAATTCATGATAGTTTATCTTGATAATATTCTAATTTTCAGTCAAAATAAAGAAGAGAATTTGGAGCATCTTAAGTTGGTTTTAAATACTTTACAAAAAGAGAAGCCGTTGATAAATTTGAAGAAGTGCATTTTCATGAAGAAAGAGCTTGTTTACCTAGGATTTTTAGTCTTAGAAGAAGGTTTGAAGATGGACCCAGAAAAGATACAAGTAATTTTGAATTGGCCATCTCCAAGGAGCATATTTGAGGTAAGAAGTTTTCATGGTCTTGAAAGTTTTTATAGAAAGTTTATAAGAAGCTTTAGTAAGATCTATACACTGATAGTTGAAACAATAAAGGAAAATAAACAACCATATAAGTGGACAGAGGCAGTAGATTGGAACTTCAAACTATTGAAAAAGTAGATTACTGAAAAATCTATTTTAGCCCTCCTAAACTTTGATAAAACTTTCCAAGTTGAGACTTATGCTAGTGGGGTAGAAATTGGAGTTGTACTGAGTTAGGAGCAGGGACCTATATCTTATTTCAATAAAATTTGAAAGAGGCCAAGTGGAAGTACTCATCCTATGATAAATATTTCTATGCTATTATTCAAGCTTTAAATAAATGGAGGCATTACTTGTTGCCCAAATATTTTATTTTGTATTCTGATAATCACGCACTACAGTTCATAAATAATCATCCAAAGTTGAGCCAAAAGCACACTAAGTGTGTGGAGTACTTACAGAGTTTCACCTTTGTAATTCAGCACACAAGCATTAAGTCAAATAAAGTTATTGATGCTATGTGCCGAGTGAATTTGGTTATGCAAGAGCTGAAGATTGGTGTTTTGGGATTTGAAGAAATGATTAACATGTATAAGGAAGATGCATATTTTAAAGAAATATATGCATCTATTCAAAATCCCATACATCATAATAGAATCCAATGGTTAGACTACCTAATTCAAGGAGGTTTTCTATCCAAAAATAATAAAATGCGTATTCCTAAATGTTCCATGAGGGAAATTTTGTTTAAAGAAAAGAATAGTAGAGGATTGTCTGGACACTTTGGGAAGGATAAGACATTCACTCAAGTGAATTCTTTTTATTATTGGCCAAAAATGCAAACTGATGTCAAAACTTTTGTTGAGAAATGTAAGATTTGTCAACAAGCCAAAGGAAGGAGCCAAAATACTGGGTTATATCATCCATTGCCAATACCAAACAGGCCTTGGGATGTGATCAACATGGATTTTGTTTTGGGTTTTCCAAAGACTCAAAGACGATATGACTGTATCTATGTTGTTATGGATAGATTTTTTAAAATGTCTCATTTCATTGCTTGTAAGAAAACTGGTGATGCAACTAATATTGCTAATTTGTTTTTCTCAGAAATTGTAAGGTTACATGGGTTGCCTGTAAGTATTGTTTCAGGCAGAGATACTAAGTTCGTGGGACGCTTTTGGAGGACTCTATGTAATAATTTAGGTACAAACCTCAGTTTTAGTTTAGCCTATCACCCTCAAACAGATGGAAAAACGAAAGTGGTGAATATGAGCTTGGGAAACATATTAAGAAGCTTGGTTTACAAACATCCAAAATAGTTGGATTTAGCACTTGCTCAAGCTAAATTTTCTTACAATGATACTCCTAACAAAAGTATAGGAATGAGCCCATTTCAGATTATTTTTGGAATGCATCCTAGAGGAGTATATGAGCTTAGATATTTGGGAAAACAAGAGATAAGGAGTGAAAATGATGAAGAATTTGTAGAAAAAATGCAGAAATTGCAGGAAGATGTCAAGAAAATGTTACTAGAAAGTAGCAGGAAGTATAAACAAAGATCTGATGTGAACAGAAGAGAAAAGGAATTCCAAGTGGGTGATTTAGTTATGGTTTACCTGAGGAAAGAAATATTTCCTGTAAGGACTTATAACAAATTAAAAATGAATAAGATAGGACCATGAAAAATTTTAAGGAAGTTTTCCTAAAATGCTTATGAGATTGATCTTTCGGAAGGAATTGGAATATGTCCTATGTTCAATGTTGCAGATTTGTACCCACATAGGGAAATAGAGGCAGAATCACAAGATGAACCTGCAGATGAGGAAATTCAGACTCTAAATTGGGAGGAATGGATGCCAAGGACAACAAAGAGAGAAGTTGAAATAGTCTTGGAGAAGCGAGTAACAAAGAAAACTAGAGGAAAAACATATTATCAATAACTAATCAAATGGAAAGGACTGCCAATTGATGATGCTAGTTGGATGAAAATAGTAGAGTTAAAGAAATATCAACTGAATCCTGAAGACTTGATGGAACCTTCTTTTCTTCCCCAGGAGTCTGATGTAGGAGCATCAAATTAGATAAATTACATTTGACCTGACCAGTCAAAATTATTTACTAAAGAGGTTTGGACCTCTTAAATGTTCCTATTTATTATTTGTTTGGAAAATTTATTGGAGTGCCCATATTAGGAGTGAAGTGATAGATTTTTTTAGTTTAGGTGTGTGTTAGGCCAATTAAATCAGGATTAGGTTGTTTGAGAAATTCAAATTTAGAGAGGAGCATTAAAAAAGAGAAAAACTCATTTTTTTGAGATGTTGAATGTAGATCAGGTCAATAAGGGCCAAAACAATTTTTCTGATCGTGATTTTTCTTTTCATAATTGATTTAGTGGAGTTTCATGGCATATTTGATATCATCTTATGTCAAGAAAAAATGTTTACTTCAATTGATGAAAAATCATTCTAATGTAGTTTAATGGTTGAATCCTGTAGATTGATATCTAGTAAATTGTGTATTTTTGGGAATTTTTCATCCAAACAAGATCTGTTGATGTTATGAGTATTATCCTAATTTCATGTTTTCTCAGTGATAGATCTAAATAATTCTCGAATTTCTATGTTTTTTCTTGCTTGAAATCACTATGAGAAAATAAAACCCTCAGTCACAAAAGGATTGCGTCATGGGGCGTGCTTGAAATAGAAAGGTCATGCTAGGAGAAAAAGGGTCACGCATCAGACATAAAGGTCATGCCTAGAGCAAAAGGGTCATGCATCAGATAGAAAGGTCACACCATGGGTCGCACCCGTAAAAGAAGGGTCATGCCAGAGACAAAAAGGTCATGCCAGCCTACAGAAAGGTCACGTCGTGGGTCGCACCTACAACAGAAGGGTCATGCCTGAGACAGAAAGGTTGCATCAGCCAGCAGAAGAGTTGTGCCAGTTTAGGATTGTTTTTTAAATAAACTTTTAAAAACCCATTTCTAACTTTGATTGCTGGGTCAAGTAACCCTGTGTGTCTAATTTCTGTTGATTCATCAAACGGGACAAAATACCCAGGGAAAGGCCTCCAAAAATTGAATTTTCCAACCTCACTCAAAAGCACTGTGTCTAGTAAAAAGTTTTTTAGAAATAAGCTTTTTGGGAACAGAGTATATGTGGGTCAACCTGCCATCACCAAACACATTTGATAAATATGTTAGAACGAACTCAAAAAATAAAATTTTATACCAACATATCATTAGTATCCAAGAAAAGAAAATTGAGGGTTAAGCTATCCACCAGGGTTCCCTTCTCATTATGGTATATCCCACCTACATGGCATGAATTTCAAAGGGATGAAACCAAGTGAAAGGAATGAGGCCAAGTGCAAGTCTAGTGTGGTCTCAAGGGAATGTCAATGTATGTCCTTCAAAACTGGCACCTAATCGGGTGGAAGTCTATTGTCATGTAGTCCAACTCCTTGGGGCATGTTTAATGAAGAACTTCTAAAGAGAACAATATGAAGTAAATATTTACCGTATGTTTGAGGGTATGATAAAATGTAAATGAAGCCCAAAATTAGGAGGATCAGATAGTGGTACTAAAGGATAGGAGGATCGGATAGTGGTACTAAAGGATTATTTTCCAAAATCATTGAATCGTAATGATTCTCTAGAAGTTGATGGATAATTGCACCAAGAGAAGTGAGGTAAAATTTAAAACCTCTACAAGGGTAAGGTTGGGTTGATTCATCAATTTTTATTGTGTCCATCTATGATTTTGCATTGAATAAGGTTAGTGCATTAGCTGAATTCACAATAGCACAAGTCCTTCTAATGCCAGATCTAATATGCACCACCTCGATGTTGTGAATGTTAAATATCCATACTTCGAGTTAATACAAACATGTCATATATCAAATATCACACCAAAATTTGGATGAGTTTATGCTAATCATAAGGTTTCTATGGGAAAATGAATCTCAATAACAAAATGGAGATGAGGTATCATCCAAAAAAAAAAATATGGGGGATTATCAGCTCAGTAAATTTGCAACTCCAGGAAAAAAGAGGTCAAAGTTTAAGTCAAAACTTGGCAAACAAACACTCAGACCTGGAAATTTTTCCATCTTGGAAAACTCTAAAAAATAGGAAAAATGGGAAGAAAAATATTTTTTTAAACAATGTTCAACAATGACCATCCTAGAGTTTCTTTGAGACACTCCACCACCTATATAGAAATACATTGTTTAGTTCATCCAACAACTTAAGAAATATTGTGAAAATCTATATGTAGCAACTATATAGTTCATTAACTTGCCTAGTACTAAAAGTATCTACAACAATTTCATCGCTTCTAGGAATATAAGAATGAAAAACAACAACACTATAAATGATCCTTCAAACGCTAAGAGAAGCCCCAAAACCCAAAAATAAAACACATGCACAATCCAATCATGGAAATCATATCACGGTGTTAGGAGCCTGACTTATCCAATGACTGCAACCACCCAATTCACTGATAACAAATTTAAACACCCAGTGAAAGATTTTCTATTAAAAAAAACATCAATTCAGTAATAGCGAAGTGTTGAAACCTGGTACCCAAGATAAGAACACTGACCACACCAACATTGACTTTGTTAGGATCTGTATTTGCTCAAAGAGATTTAGTGACTATGAGAAATTATCCTGTCTTTGGGAGTTGGCTCCACAGTTTTCTAGCATCCAAAAGTGGACATCAATATTATGCCCCTTCCGAGATTGGATTTGCTCATCACAATTATTGTTGCCATGACATTTTCTATTTTTTTATTATTATGCAATAATATAATGGTGCAATGCCCCATCCCTGCTGAGAAGGATATATATAAATATCCATCAATTATTGAACTAGAATCTATAGAAAGCCACCAATTTTCCTAAATGCTAGAAAGGACCAAATTTTTGGTTGGCTACATGCAACTTTTGGAGATTTAGACAAAGGTGGGCTTCTCATTTAAGCCATTCAAATTTAGAAATGACAACCTAAGAATATGCTTCTTGTGGGTGGCTCTAATGACCAACAATTTTTCAAAAGGTCTTGTAAGCCAATTGTTTGGCATTGGCTTAGACTGTATATTGTGGGTGGCTCTAATGACCAGCGATTTTTTCAAAGGTTTTGCAAGGAAATAGTGTGGTATTAGCTTATATTGTATATTTGTATATATGAGGAGTTTTGTAGCTAAATAAATTTAACAATAAGGGATTCTTTTTAAAGGTTTTGTACGTAAATTGTTTGGCATTGACTTATATGATATATTGTATATATGAAGAGTTTTGTAGCTAAACAAATCTAATAGGTAAATTAGATATTCATAGGGATGTCTGCACATTATTTGAGATGTTTAGTAGTCATTCAGATGGTAATGGTTAGTAGCCATATGGATGGTGTTGAGTGGTTTATATTTCTTTTGAAATCTAAATTTTTAAAGTTTTTTAATAGTTGATTTGAAGTTACCCGGATGCAGGTGTTAATGTTTGAATTGATGTGTAATAACCTCCCATGCTCCGTCCACATGCCTTCACGCTCTCGACAGATGGTAACCATGGGCATCGGGCTGGCATCGGCCTCCAGGACATTCAGGCGCATTAAAATCTCTTCAATACAGGGGCCTTTTCAAGGTTCAGCAGACAGACCATTTAACATGGCGCAAACATTCCTCTGCCCAGATATGCAGTTTGGCACTGGCTTTGATAATTTGGAGGTTCAGGGCAGAGTGGAGGCGGGAAGTTTTGCAAGAAGTATACCCACCCTCGCAGCCATCTCTCGCCCAATCTTTGCGGGGATTTCTAACTCGGCTCATACGAAGGTGCAGGTGGTAATCCGGCTGCAGAATCTTCAGGGTAATCTCTCCTACGGCATTTGCAGCAATAGAAGCAGTTGCAGACTTGATAAGATAAATCCGCAGAGCGTTGCTGAGTTTATAAAGCTCATAATGGCTCCTCGCACTGGACACAAGGTGCCTCGCAGGGGTGGACATTCCGAGCAGAAGAGTGACACTAGAAACAGCGGACAATCAAGCCCGAAGCGCATTTCTCCTTTAGCTTGTGCTTCGCCTCCCTCAGGTGACTCGACGCATTCAGATGATTTAAGCAACACAGTGCAGATAGCGACATTTCACTATCGCCGCCAGAAGAATAAGCCAGTGGTTAAAGCCAGCATCACTGTTATCTTTGATGAGGAGGATGAGGAGGAAGAGAGTTGCAAAAATGATATGGGAGAGAAGACGTCCACCACCTCAGAAAACTCTTCCAAGTCAAAGGATAACTCTTACAACCCAGATTCACAGAGAAGAATTGAGGAGGATAACACTTTAGGCTACTCTGCAGAGCAGGAGGAAGCCTTAAAAGAACTCAGCAGTCTCAAATGGAAAGAACCAATGGATTCTGCTGAAGGAACTCTGGAGGCTCATATGGATTCCCATCACAGCAAGTCCACCCCCACTCAGAGCGGTTTGAAGAATGAGGAAGAGGAAGACTCTTTTGATTATGCTCTGTACCTCAAGCTACCTCCTGGTTACGACTGTATCGAGGACGTTCCAGAAGGAGTGGAAGTAACTTGGGAGCCAGACCCGGTTCGGGCAGCAGAAGACCGGAAGAAGAGGGCGATGGAACGCGAAGCTGAGGCGAAGAAATCCCAGAGCAAATGACTACGGAAGATTCAGGGGTAAGCCTGCCCTTAGGCGAGCCTCACCTTTTTGTCTTTTTGTTATGTCTCGGCTTGATGGAGTGCCGTCTCTGAAGTTTGGCTACCTTGGGCATTCGGTCTAATGTAACAGATCTCGGGGTCTGGGTTTTATCTAGTTGTTTTTGTCTGTCTCAGTCGAGTTTGGTATGTCCAGGTTGGTCCAGTTACAGTTCAAACCAATCCTTTTTGGTCTTTTGTATACTCTGGCTTTTGCAAGCAGAAATACCAGATGAATGAGAAAAGCCATGACAGAGAGCTGAACAATAGTTCTCAGAGGTGTATACCTCTTGTAAATATTTTTTTCCTTTTTTAATACAATAGTTTAGTCTTTACACAACAAAAAAAAAAATAGTTGATTTGAAGTTTAAAAAACCAAGAAGGTAGTTAAGATGGTTTTTTTATGTTATATATATGTAATTTGTATGTGAAAGTTAATTTTGAAGATTAGTTTATGTAGTTGGGAGTTAAATGTGAAATTTTTATATAAAAATTGGAGAGGTTGTAGGTTTGAATTTCTTGATCCCTTCAAGATTGGGTTTTATAACTAGGGTCAAAAGTTTACTTTCATTTTTAATTTATGGACTATGAGGAAATAGAGAAGTTAATTTTTATTAGCAACAACATAGATCCATCTTAATTCTAGATCTACCAAGTTCCCAAAGGGATTAAACTTATGAAGATGCAAACATATTTTTAAGTGCAATCGGTATTTTGATTGATAGATAATTGACTTGGTCAAATGCTAGATATCAGATGAAGATTGGATGTTCGTCATATATCTGACAAACATTCAATTGTCATTGGATATCTGAGAAATAATGACTTTTTTGGGCAACAAAAAGGAGTGATTCAGGATTTGAAATAGCTTGACTTATGTATCTGACTTCTAAGTTCCTTCTACTCTTTGAAATGTGGTTTTTATTTGAGACCTTAAAACATTTTCAGAACTTCTTTTGACCTTTTCCAAAATTTCTTTATAGTGCTTATGTCAACTCCATCAAGTAACATTTTTTCTTGGATTTATGAGGCTCGTTCCATGCTAGTATTCCTTTAATAGATAAAAAAAACTCTGAAATTTTTGCTTCTTCCTTGAGTTTTCATCAAAGATAACTCAGATCGTCATCATGGGGAGTCAAGTTGTTATTATATTGTATCATAACTCAACTTACAAGAACTTGGATCATATTGGTTTAAATTTAGAATTGTGGTCAGAATTGAGATATTATGAATCTCAACTTGTTCTAGGCCTATAGTAAAAAACCAAGACCTTTGGTCCTTCTCCTATAGCACATATATTTTGACCCTAACAAAATAGAGGTGATGTTAGACCTATTATAGGTTTTTTATTCAATAGGAACTTTTTTTCCAACCATAGAAATGTCTTCTTACAAACTCGGCTTTTCGTAAATATGTCCTTCATAATCTTGACTAGATTTCAGAAAAAATTTGGAAATTGTTCCTAGCTCTGATACTATGTTGAAATATGAATGCATAATAGAATTTATTAAAATGATAATTGTTTATGTATGTTTTTCATTTATACTTTAATTCAATCATTAGGTCATCTAGCAATTATGAAAATGCAATGCACAAAAAGATAAGAGAACTGGAAGTTAGGTTGGAGGCCAGGGAAAAAACCACTAAGGAAAATCCCAACAATCCTTTCCTTAGATATTCTTCGTCAACAAAAGAAATCTAAGCCATAGAAAAACTAACCACTTGATATCCATTCTAGAAGTTTCAAGTTTACCCTCCAAGCCCTCCAAGATAAGTTTCCTTAAACTGTCCACAAATAAGTCTTGCATTGCTTCTATGCTTCAGAAATACTTCACATTGTTTTGTCATGATAGGCATTCCAAGACAAGCCAAGTGCTAAGACATGCCAAGATGTGCCCAAGTGTGGCATGAATTAATGTTAGGGAGTGTGAAGGCCAAGTATGACGGAAACACAAGGAGCACTAGTTTAATATGCATGGAAATGAAGTGTCAACGAGTTCCAAATGTGCTAAGGAGGGAGTGACAACGTGTGTCTAGGTAGTTCCAAGGCATTCTAGAGTGTTAGGGAAGCATACCAAGATGTGCCAAGGGCTAAGGTGTGTCAATGCATGCTAAGGAGTGTTAGGGAGTGCAGGGGAAACACAAGGGAGCTCTAGGTAAAAATGCATGGAAATGAATGAATAAGAGTGTTTGACAGGGAGTGTTAGTGAGTTATAGGTGTGCTAAGGAGGGAGTGATTTTGTATGCTACATAGTGCTAAGTCATGCTAGAGTGTCAGGGTGGCATGCAAACAAGATGTGCCAGGTTCCGGGGTGTGCGAACATGTGCTAGGAAGTGTTAGGGAGTTTCAAGGAAACACAAGGGAGAACTAGGTCAAAATGAATGGAAATGAATGAATAAGAGTCTGTGACAGGGAGTGTCAATGAGTTCCAAGTGTGCTAAGGAGGGAGTGACATGGTATGCTAGGAAATGGTAATTCATGCTAGAGTCTTAGGGTGACATGCGACCAAGATGTGCTAGGTTCTAGGGTGTGCCAACATGTGATAGGAAGTGTTAGGGAGTGTCAGGGAAACGCAAGGGTACAATAGCTCAAATTAATACATGAAAATGAATGAATAAGAGTTTGTGACAGGAAGTTTTAGTGAGTTCCAGGTGTGCTAATGAGGGAGTAACAAGGTATACTAGGTAGTGCTAAGGCATGCTAGAGTCTAGAGCAACATTCCAAGATGTGCTAGGTGATAGGGTGTGCCAATGCATGCCAGGGAGTGTTATGGAGTGTCAAGGAAATACAAGGGAGTGCTAGCTTCAAATACATGGAAATGAATAAATAAGAGTGTGTGATAGTGAATGTTAGTGATTTCTAGGTGTGATAAGGAGGGAGTGACAAGGTATGCTAGGTAGTGCCAAGAAATTCAAGAGTGGGTGACATGCCAAGATGTGACAGGTGCCAGGGTGTGTCAATGTGTGATAGGGATTGTTAGGGAGTGCCATAGAAACATAAGGGAGAACTAGTTCAAAATGCATGGAAATTAATAGATAAGAGTGTGTGATAGGGACTGTTAGTGAGTTCCAAGTGTGTTAAGGAGGGAGTGACAAGGTTGTAAGCTAGGAAGTGCCAATGCATGCTAGAGTGCCAGGGCATGTTAGGGAGTTCTTAGGTGTGATAGGGAGTTCCAAAGCCTACCAAGGAATGTAAGGGATGCTAACATTTGCCACATAGTTCCAAGGGATTGTTAGACGTGCAGGTGTTAGGACATATCAAGATGTAAAATATGTTGCTTAGTTGTTTTATGGCCACGGTCGGACGTGAGCCTTGACTTGGTAACTTGTTAAATATGATGAGTTGTGATTGGACATGAGTAGCCTAAGGTGAGTTATAAATAGTTCTTAGCTAAACAAGGCATATTCTAGTTGTAGTCGTTGTAACTTGGTCAAGTTGTTGTAGTCGAGGCGGGACTTGGTTGGGTTCACAAGTCTAAAAAATAGTAAGGGTAGTTATGAGGGCATGATAGCTAAGGAGTGGCAGGACATGCCAAGGAATGAAAAGGCATGAAAACACATGTCAAACAGTGTTAACGCATGTTGAGGAGTGTTATGGAGTGCCATTGGAACACAAGGGAGAACTAGGTCAAAATGGTTGGAAATGAATGAATAAGAGTGTGTACCAAGGATTGTCAATGAATTCTAGGTGTCCCAAGGATGAAGTGTTTTAGGAGAATTTCATAATTGGATTTGTGGGAGGAAATCCTATGGTTGTGATAAGGCATGGACAAATCAATTTTAGAGAAAGGGAGACTTTGGGTTGGGCACAACATTGTTTTTCCAATGACTTGGTTGGGCTCCAAAGTCGCAAACAAGGGTTATCTATGAGGGCATGACATCCAAGGAGTGCCAAGGTGTTCTAGGGAATGCCAAGAAGTAATAACACATGCTAGATAGTTCTAAGGCATGTTAAGCATCCCAATAAATGCCATGTGCTAAGGCATGAAAATATGTGCCAGGAGCTAATATGTGGCACCAATGCATTCTAGGGTATATTAGGGAAACATAAGGGAGAAATAGTTTCAAATGCATGGAAATGAATGAATAAGAGTGTGACAGGGAGTGTCAACAAATTTTAGGTGTGCTAGGTATTAGGGAGTGCTAAGATGTGTTAGGGAGTGCCAAAACATGCTAGAGAATGCAAGGGATGCTAACATGTGCCACATAGTGCTAAGGGATTGTTAGACGTGCCATGCATTATTGCATATCAAGATGTAAATGATGTTTCTTAGTTTTTTATGACCATGATTGGATGTGAGCCTTGTCTTTGTAACTTGTTAAGTTGTGTGATTTGAGATTCAACATGAGTAGCCTAAGATGAGTTATAGCAAGTTCTTAGGTGACCAAGGAATAGTCTAGTTGTAGTAACTATAACTTAGTCAAGTTGTTGTAGTCGAGGCAGGATTTGGTTAGGTTCCCAAGTTGCAAAAAGCGTAAGGGTAGTTGTGAGGGCATGATAGCTAAGGAGTGTTAGGGCATTGCAAGGGAAAACTAGGTCAAAATGAAGGAATAAGAGTGTGTTCCAAGGAGTGCTAGTGCTTTCCAAGTGTTCCAAGGATGAAGTGTGTTAGGATAATTTTAGAATAAGACTTGCATGAGGCAAGCCTATAATTGCAATAAGGGGTTGGAAAAAACTAGTTTCATAAAAAGGGAAATTTTGGGTTAGGCACGACACTATTTTTTCAATGACTCGGTTGGGTTCCAAAATTGCAAAAAAAAAATAAGGATATATATATAAGGGCATGATAACTAGGGAATGCAAAGGTGTGCCAAGGAATCCCAAGAAGTGCTAACACATGTTAGACAGTTCCAAGGCATGTTAGGAATGTGAATACATGCCAAGATGTGATAGGTGCTATCATGTTGCACCAACACATGCTAGGGAGTGTTACGGAGTGTTAGGGAAACACAAGGGAGCACTAGTTTCAATTGCATGAAATGAATGAATACGAGTGTGTGATAGGGAGTGTTAACAAGTTCCAAGTGTGCTAGTGAGGGAGTGATAAGGTATGCTAGGTAGTGCCAAGGAATGCTAGAGTGTTAGGGAAGCACGCCAAGATGTACCAAGTTCCAAGGTGTGCCAATGTGTGTTAAGGAGTGTAAGTGAATTCTAGGGAAACTCAAGGGAGAACTAGGTCAAATTGCATGGAAATGAATGAATAAGAGTGTGTTATAGGACATGTTAGCAAGTTCTAGGTGTTTTAGGGAAGGAGTGACATTGTATGTTAGGTAGTTCTAAGGCATGATATAGTGCCAGGGCAACATGCGACCAAGATGTGCTAGTGCTAGGGTATGCCAATGCATTCTAGGAAGTGTTAGCGAGTGCAAGGGAGAACTAGATCAAATTAATGCATGGAAATGAATGAATAAGAGTTTGTGATGGGAAGTGTTAGTCAGTTATGGGTGTGCTAAGGAGAGAGTGACAAGGTATGTTAGGCAGTGCTAAGGTATGACAAAGGCAAGGGCAACATGCCAATATGTGCCAGGTGACAGGGTGTGCCAATGCATGCCAAGGAGTGTAAGGGAGTGCAAGGGAAATAGAAGGGAGCACTAGTTTCAAAAGCATGGAAATGAATGAGTAAGAGTGTGTGACAGGAATGAGTTCTAGGTGTGCTAATGAAGGAGTGAAAAGGTATGCTTGATAGTGCCAATGAATGCTAAATTGTTAGGGATACATACCAAGATATGCAAAGTGCTAGGGTGTGTCAATGCATGCCAGGGAGTGTTAGGGAGTGCCATGGAAACATAAGGGGGAACTAGTTCAAAATTCATGGGAATGAACAAATACGAGACTATGATAGGGAGTTCTAGTGATTTTTAGGTGTGTTAAGGAGGGAGTGACAATGTTATATGCTAGGCAATTAAAAGGCATGCTAGAGTGATAGGGCGTGTCAGGGAGTGGCACTGTTTGCCTAAGGGTACCAAAGAATACCAAGGAATGCAAGGGATGTTGACATGTGCCACATAGTGCCAAGGAATTCTAAGATGTTTCAGGTGGTATGGCATGCCAAGATGTAAACTATGTTACTTAGTTGTTTAACTGCCTACACGGTTGGATGTGAGCCTTGTCTTGGTAACTTGTTAAGTGGGGTGATTTGAGATAGCACATGAGAATAAGGGTTTGGTATTATAATATTTGATTCAAACACACTCAAGTACCACAACACATCTACTTTAATTCACAACAAAATCTACACACATCAGGGAATCAACTGGTGCACATGACAATTTTTAACTTTTTCAAACACACATTCATTATATTACAAATTATAATAACATGATAAAACTACTATACCAGGGATCATGGACCTTTAGAATCACAATGATACAAAGAATACAACTAGGGTTTGGTGTTAGTCCTTTAACAACCAATCTATCATTAACAAGACAACAGTTGACCTACTTACTGATGGTGGCCACACACAACCCTTTCAGTCCACATGTCTTGAAAACATCTGGCAAGTCCTCCTGCATCCCATTCTGCAATTCCTCAATCTACCTCTATCAATGAGCTCAACTCGTTTAGGTTACTGAACTCGGCTCAAAAAACTCTACCCTTTAGATACCTCCTTTGTCCTTTAAGGTATGCAACACTTAGGGTCTTCGATCAACTGCTCACAACTCCATTTGTAAACATCTCTTTGGTCTGCCCACTTTTTCCATACTACTACTCCAATGTGAAAATTCTAGGGCTATGTAGGATGCCCTTCTTATCACTAAATCAATCCTCTACAATACAACGAACTAGGGCTAGTTGGCTGGCCCACTTGACTGCTACTTTATTCCTTCAAAGTCTGCACATCCTTAGGCCCAATACACCTTCCCTTCTACCACTCTTGTTTTCCTTCACAATTACAAGAATTAGGGATATTCTTTGACAATCACCTAAAACCCCTCCAACTATATTTGTATTTCCACTAATCTTCCCAACCACGGTCAATTCTTTTACTAATTTAAGGCCCGCAAAACTACCCTCGTCTAGGGATATTCAAATTTTCCACCTAACAATTATTTGAGTCCTCTAAAAATCATTATTCTTGTGTACCAATTTCTTTATTGTCCAATATATGAATATATATGAGCTACTCCTCTTATCATCCTTCCAACAATCTGTAGATGACCGAACTAGGGTCACAAATCAACCACTAATATTCCATTGACTAATTTTTTATAGGCTGCTTCAAATCTCTGTCGAAACCTCCATGGAAAGTCCACCAAAATCAACTCCTCTTCATGTCAATCCATTCTTCATATGGCACATTTATTCTGCTCAGGTTCCACCCTCCTTTCTATCTTCTATCTCCACACATACTTCTGCAATCCATCTTCCAGATCTACAGTCTATATTACAGAGATAAACCTCACTCTAAGGGTCACAACCCCTCTTCTTCTATGTAGATTTGTCACAGACTTAAGGGCATAATTTATGGACTAAAAATGCTAGGAAACCATTGTAACTAAGGAATTATACTTTTGTTCTAATTTCTTTAGAACAAACCTTATCCACCCATAGAAAAAAACAACTCTTGCCTCCATAAGAGACTCACCTAGATCATATGGATCCATAGATTTTGGGCATTTCTTTGATTGAATCTTGACATCAAATTTAGATCTCTACGACCCTTAAGCTAAGGTTACCTCAGTCAATATAATGCATGCAACTACTTCTTTTTTGGCCCTAAACTTTAGTGCAAACCCTCCTCCATTTGTGTTGGTCTTTGTCATAGACCGTGTGGCCTACTAACCACCACAAGATAGGGTCTCAACCCTCTCTGTTATTTCAGAATTCGATGTGGCCTTCACATAGAGACACCACTGAAATCACATGCCCAAATTATCTTGAGCAACCTCTCTTCAGCGTGATCTGACATAAGAGAACCAACAATATTCCATCCTACTTCCTAGCTCGAGTAGATTAAGGTATGTGACATTCTTGTGAACCCTCACATGATGATATTACTCTTGGTGGATGATCATGGCATCCCTTTATTAGCCCTTACTCAACCCTCTAACTTGGCCTAATTTAGGACTAGATCTCACTTGGCCTCCTTGATCAAATGAGCTCCTTCTCTCTCGATGTTCTTCCCTTCATCCAATGGCCTCCTTAAATAGTGTTTCCTAGGACTCTTAGGAACCACATATGGGTTTTATCCACTTAGACCTTAGGAGATATTAATTTTCATTTTTAATTTTATTTTAGATTTAAACCCCATATTGGTTCCAAAACCCCTTCACTTGGGTTCTTTTCCCACAAAGCATTTTTTGACCAAAATCACACCTCACTAGGCTTGTGGAGTACCTCCCAAGCTACACAATTCAGCAACATAGTCTAGTTGTAGTAATAGTAACTTGGTCAAGATCATGTAGTCAAGCAAGGACTTGGCTGGGTTCCCAAGTTCCAAATTAAGAAATGGTATTTGTGAGGGCATGATAGCTAGGGAAGGCCAAGGCATGCCAAGGAATGAAAAGGTGTGATAAAACATGTCAAACAATGTCAATGCATGTTGAGGAGTGTTAGGGAGTTTCTAGGCATCAAAAGGGACAACTAGGTCAAAATGAATGGAAAGGAATGAATAAGAGTGTGTGTTAGGGAGTGTCAGTGAAATCAAGTGTTCCAAGGATGAAGTGTGTTAAGAGAAGTTCATAATAGGATTTGCAGGAGGCAAACCTGTGGTTGTGATAAGGGGCTTGACATAACAGTTTTAGACAAAGGGAGAATTTGTGCTAGGCACAACATTTTTTTTTCTTAATTAGCTATTATTTTTACATGAGATGTGGCACACTTTGACCACAGTCTCATGCTTTAAACTATTCTAGATAATTACATATTGTACATTGTTTTGTATAAGTTTTGGGCACTCAGCTTGTGTTAGATTATATCTTGTGTGTCTTGTGCATCTTGTGGTTCTTGTAAATTCTCAATTAATGCTCTACTATTTATATGAATTGGGCATACATGTGGAATATTTCTTGTGTAAGATATGTTTCTTAGTTTTTTTTATGGCCATGGCTAGA